>JAPWLS010001249.1:0-41003 GCA_028551675.1 Tineola bisselliella
TATTGTTCATGTATTTTAGTGCATAGATTGCACTCTTCTCTTCACTTTGTGATATACGACAACATTACTCCCTCCAAAAAGGAAAGCTCAATATCCAAAACGCGCAAGGGTTTACGTCGTCGTGAGGAACGACGTAGTGCCTCGTTTAATGCTGCAGATGTTGAGAGTTGAGTTGAGGCTATTCAAGATCCTGCTGTTGAGCGTTAGGAGGCCCAGCTGATTTGTCTCCGTGTCCATTTGATAAATTTTGTTGTGTGATTTGAGTTGATGCACCAGGTTGATAAGTGAACGTGTCCGGTAAAACATGATCATTGACATCACCCCTACCTCGTTTTGATCCACGACTATAATAGGAATAATTCTTCGGCTTCTTGTTGTTACTCACAGTATCGTTTTTCGTTTCCAAACTGTTATCGTTACGAATGACATCATTATCATCGTTGTTCTCATCGTTAGTTTCTCTTCGCCTAAGTTGATCAGAGTGTTTCCGTTTGATTACTCCGTTGTTCATTTCAACTTGATAGGAGTAAGTCTTGGTGCGTTTTGATATAATCCTTGGTTCAGAGCCTTTCCCTATAAATTTGTTAACCCAGACTATGTCTCCAATCGAATATTCTGGTGGAATAGTTTCTTTAACTGATGGCCTGAGTTCCTGGAATAACCTAACTCTGTCAAGATCTTCCTTGACGCTTGACTTAAGAAGATCAAACGTAGTGCGCATTTATCTTCCAAACAGCATTTCGCTTAGTTGGTATCATTACCTTAGTTGGCGAATCTTTTTTATTCACTGGATATGTTTGGCTGCTTTCATTGTCGCTAGATTCGCTAGACGTGTTGTGTCGTGCTAGGCGTCTCGTTCGTAACTGTTTATGCGTTACTATGCCGCTACTAATGCACACTTTTGAGAAGTGGTTGTTCTTCCCGCATAACCTACAGCGTTTGCCTCTGACTGGACATTCTTCTAAATTATCGTGATAGTCTCCTCCGCAGAAGACGCACATTTGATTGTTTCGTAGTTGACGTTTCTTCGATTTCAAAGTATCGTTACTGTTCTGTATCGTTACTGTGTATCGTTGTTGTTCGTATAAAATGTTGCATTATTAATAAAATATAAATGTAGTTTTAACATGAAAAAGCTGTTTATTTAATTAAGTAAGTGCTAAATAGGTTTTATGCTCTTATATATATATACATACGTATAAAATACCCTTACTTCAGATAAGAATTTGCCAAGATAAGAACCCGGCCGATTCAGGGGGGCTACTCAGGCGCACTTCGGACGAAAATACGGACGTTTCCTACTCAAGAACACTTACGAAATCATTCACAAAATTACGCATTTGACAGCGACGTCACGATGGATAGGCCACACAATGCTTATTTTATGGACATTTGACAGGACTTTTTACGAGCTTATGTGTCAAAACTTATATAAACTATAGAAGTGACGGCCGTATTACGAAACTTCGGATACGCCTGAGTAGCCCCCTGACCCGAAACAAATGCCTACTTTTTATTAATCGCATTTATAATAACATATTAATAAATATCTCAAATAAATATTTGTCGAAATGCCACGTTAACCAATACGTCACATAAGCCGTCAAATTACCAGCTCATTAAATAAGTTACCGCGGAATTCGTCGTACAATACAGCTTTTGCACTATGAATTAGTTTTACCGAACATGAGGAAATAGTATGTTATTAGTCATGTTTTTTGTTTTAAAAAAACTGTAAATGCCTTTGTTTTTTATTGAAAATTCTACTATTACTGATATTTGTTAAGTTATGATGCACACAATTTTACATACCGCAAATATTTATTTTAACACTGGTAAATTGTTATACCCAATGTCAGATGTAAAAAATGATTTTCTCGATGTTACGAATTATTTCCACGATATTGTTTCTTATTGAGTCTGTCAGATCATTTATTTAGGATTTATTCGTCCATCGTTCTCGTAGTTAATGTACCATGCAACGGGCTCTGTTGTGATGAAGCAACGCAATGTAATGATAAATCGTCTGCCAATCTCACGTTCACTTCAAAGCCCCATCAGATATTTTGACTTTTTTAATCATTAAAATGTGAATGAAAGATTCGTCCGCACGAATTTCTGATGATTGTTGAAAAATACTATTTTATGATTGATATGTGTTTTGGAAAATTTTGGTCGTTTGTAGATATTATCTTTTTTATAATGGCGGGCGTTGTATTAATCTAAAAATAAATATTTATAAAGTAGGTGTAAGTTATTTTCTAATGCTATGTAAATCACTATATAAATTTAATATATTGTTTTGGCCGTTACTGTTGTCCTTTTACATAAATTTAATCTTCTAAAGTCCTTAAATAAATAATGAAACAATTTCGTAGATAAAACGAAATATTCATACACTTTAATTTCAACAAATTTCCCAACTCCTGTTACAACGAAATCATTTTTAAATTTCATAAATTATATAATAATTTCCATATTTCCGAAATGGGCGATGGAAATATTTCAGTATTACAGTGCCAACAATAAATTTGTATTTACAGCACACCAAATGGAATTAATCTGAATTGCTTCGTCAAGTTTGTGAGGTAAAAATAAATTAGAGGCGGCATTTTCTGAGTGACAAATTTGAACGGAACCTCTCGAGATCGTAATGTTCCTTTTTACCTTAATTCCATTTGTATTTTACGATTCTTTTACAGTCCAAATGTATATATATTTTTATTTCATACCTTTATTTTTTTGTTGCTAACCAATTTCATTATTAAAATATATTCCAAAAAGGCGTCAATCTGTGATAGTATTTTCTTATGTCGACTCGTATAAATGTTATTGCAAATATGGGCGAAGGAAATTGCTGTCACACGGTTTAGGTGTGTCATAAAACTAACATTAGATTTAAGGTTAGTATGGTGATAAAATTATTAAGAACATTGTTCATATTTTAATTCAAACAATCAGTTTGTAATATCTCTGTGGTTGGTGAGTCTAATTGTACTAACCACCCATTATAAACAGAAAGTTAAGGTACAACTTTTGCGTTGCCTTGTCGAAGTATCGGACTGACGGAGAGCCTGTCAAATACATCAATGCTCAAATTCCCTCAAACACAAAAGCGAGACGCAAAAGGTTCAAACCATAAAAACGGCGTTATATATTGTATAAGTATATATATGTATATGGTAGAGTTAATCTGGATTTTATAAGCTAAGCCAAAGAGGATGTGTTAACTTTCATATAGCTATAGGTTTCTGTATGGGGCGTTCTTTTTTTCTGTACGGTTTTTTGGAGTAAAAACCTAAAACACAGAGGTACCGGGTTTGATTCCAGGTTGAAACGTATTTATTTTATATAACTATCTTATAATATCACAAATATACAATAACATATTCCACATACTATACAATGTCCTAAACTTCCTTTTACGTGAAGAGATTCCCAACAGGTACCCTTCTATGTAGATTATTTTATTTAATTATCATTACAAAAATTCTTCCTAAATAAAAAATAAAAAACATTAGGAATTTTAGTTAGTGATATCTAATAATAGTGGAAATAACGAACTGGAAGCGTGCTCTCTTTATTGTTTTGCGTTGAAGACAAATAAATTCCACCTTTCATGGTTTCCAGGAAAGCATTGTTCCGTCACAAAGGAAATATTTGCAGTTATTAACCTATTACTTGCTATGTAATAGAGAGAATAACATATAATTTATCAATACATATCTATAAATAAATACACATATAGTCATCAATCAGTCCCTAATAATAATATAAATAAAATATAAATAATAATAATATCTACTTTAAAAACCCCATATCAGTATCACCTACTTATCATCACCTCTTTTCACCATTATTCTCATCTAGAATCGACTTCAATCCATAATAATAATAAAAACGCTCAGCAGAATTTGTAATCAGAAATACTTTTATTCGAAATACAGAATTCAATGAAGTAATTAATATTTCAAATATCAGACTTTATACTAAAAGTTTTAATTTATAATTGGCATTGTTTCACTCCTGTTAATTTATTAATAAATTTAAATTATTAATCGTATTCAATGAGCGCAGGTGTTGGTTCAATTTCATGTGCCATAAGCTTTATTTTCATAGTAAATGAGGGTCATTTATATTTATGTTCTCTATAAAGAATTCAGAATAAGTAATTTTATTATCTTATCATTGTAAAGGGGATTTTCCAAAAAAAAACTGTTAACTATATAGGTATACTAGCTGTTGCCCGCAACTACGTCTGCGTAATAATGAATGAAATAAATCTAATAAGATTTATACAAACTTTCATCCCCTATTTTATCCTCTTGGGGGTAGAATTGATCAAAATCCTTTCTTAGCGGATGCCTACGTCATAACATCTACCTGCATGCCAAATTTCAGCCCGATCCGTCCAGTGGTTTGGGCTGTGCGTTGATAGATCACTATGTCAGTCAGTCACCTTTGAGTTATATATATTTAGATTTAGAATATTCCGTCATAAACATAAACTGTGATTTTTTTGATTAAAAATTTCAAGATATTGGAATGAAACGGATTGTTTTTAACTTATTTATGAATATTATTTATCTATTTTACTTTTTTCTAAAAATATAAATCTGAAAGGATTTTACTACAACTTCAAAGCGTTAAGAGCGAGAAACAAATTTCAAATTTTCCGTTCCACGGTACTGACTTATTTGTCCACGGTACTGACACATAAAATAAATTTGGTAGAAATTCTTAAAGAAAATGGTCAAATTTATTCATTAATTATGTTTTAACATTTTTAAACTCTTTTATAATATTTATTGTGACAAAAAAATACACAATTTACTTTTAATTTTAGGTAAATTCTAGAAATGGACATGACACGGTACTGACATTTAAGTGATATATTAAAAGTTTTCTCTGAGTGGCAAGTTATATTATATAAAAATAATGTTGAAATATGTTTATTATTATCCAATTAACACAAAAATTTCATTACTAGATAATTAATTAATTAATGAGAAATGAGAACAAACAATACAGGACATTAAAAATCACAGTTAGAATGGAATCACCCGAGGGTGTCGTGACCAGGAGCCATTAAGATACAACCAGATAGTGTTAGGTGTAATAAACATCAATACAAAATAGCTCCTGAATAGCCTTTATTATCTGTTCGGATTATAATGAATATTGTTCTTTTTGATTACTTTTTCTTTAAATATAATATTTACCGCAAACATTAAGTTAATTAAATGCTAATGTATTTAAAGTCTTATCGTTATTTTGACATTTAAAATGTATTAAAACAGAATGTGTGACGTAAAAAATATTCGTATCCGACCAAAATCGAAACAGAATTCCAGTTTCTAGTTTTTATATCAAGTTTGGGATTTGGTCGTGATTTTGGCGAATTTCTCCCAAAAGTTGAACCAAAATGTTAGTAAAGAATAATCGAACATTATTCGTATAATGTTTTTTTAACGAAAATTGATTTAATGTTTAAAATTATACCAATTCTTCGCATATTTTTATATATATTTACGAAATAAATATATATAAAAACATGATATTATTTTAAAAATGTAATATTATATAAAAGCTTAATTGTTTGGGTGTAGATGTAGAAGTTGTCCTTATAATACCAACGAGGTGTAGGCGATATAATTAGATACCTTTTAAACGCTATAGCCAAACCATCTATTCCCAAACTGCGACATTTAATACGAAATACGATGTAGGAGACCTAGTTAACTATTAGTGTGCAACGATTAGAATCTCACTGAATGCAATACGACTTACGTATTCTGAATGCAACACTACTATTACCATTAAGCTATTGTCAAAATTAATCCCCTTTTCTCGCTTCGCAACATGTCACTTGCATGTGAATATGTGTACAGGGTGACTTAGTTGAATGTTTGGAGACGAAAATGTGATATTAAGTAATATTAATGGACTACACTTGAATTGTTTTGAATTTACAGACTCAAAAATTATCCCGCGTCTTAACGTAAACCATGTACATCGGAGTTAATAAATCGAAGCTTGGAATAATAAAAAGACCGCTGCGTAAGTTCATTGACATACAAAAGCCACCGACGAATTATTTCGCGTTTCCTTTCACAATTAAATATGGATTTATAAGATAAGATTACAATTTCATGAGTAATGCGATAGTACAGAAAGAAGTTGGAGCGACATTTTACAAAGAATCGGCGCTTGTTCGTGCGTATGCCTGTTATCGCACCGTTTTTACTTAGTAAGCTTATGTCATAGGGTGACCACCATATTAATAATTAATTTTAGGATTTTCAGAAAAAAAAACTTTACTCATCAGAAATATAATTAATTTTCTAAATTCTTAACTGTAACATTACTAAAATTTTCAAGTTTAGGGCGCCTCGAAAATGTGAACACGACCGTGTATGTTAAAAAAGGCGCATAATATGTGTTATAGAAACTGACGTTTAAAATTTGATTTGGCAGTAAAAATCTGGTTTTGAGTGGCGGGCATCATTTGTTTGACAGTCGCGCTTGCCTCGTTTCATTGATATTTTACAGTTACGTACTGTGTTACAAGCTTTTACAAGTTTTTATTTAATAAGTCGGGATTAATTTATACTCGTAATATGAATTTGTGAATCCATCGTACATTTAATATAATATGTAAAATAATTTCTATATCAGTCTGTTTTTTATTATTAAAAATTGTAGCACCAATGTGTATTCCGCACATTATAATTTAATTAATAACATTAGATTCATTGTTTAAAGATAATATTCCTCTGCTGTGTTTAATAGAGATTTTCGGCCCTACCAAAGCTACGAGTAATAAAAGCTATTCTTAGCTGTAATAATATCCTCATTGTTATCATCATGCTAATTTAATTACATACTCGGCGTTTGTTTAGTACATTTTGGATTATTATTAGACATATTATTTCTGAATCGATATATGAATGAATTATTAAACCACTATTGGTATTAAGTTTGGTATTTCGTTTTTTCTAATTAAGAATAATATATCAATTCTTAACATTTGTTTATACACGAATATTTAATATTTAGAAGTATCATATCTGGTTAGAGGTCAATATGAGGCCCTAAACCTGTAATGAGTAACCTAAACGCTAGAATTACATCAATTTTATTTCTTTTCAATTAAAACAAAAAAAATACATATCTATCTATGTTGAAATATGTCGTATCTCGAAAAGGAGAGTAAGGCCCACTAAAACACGTTTACAATTACAGAGCTCGGTCATTAATTCTAAATGTAATACGGTACCAAGTCCAGGTGGATCGGACAGACTTACAACTGGTACATTATGTAGCAGGACCATTTATTTGATGATACATTTTGGATTTTATTGCATATAATGTTAAGTCAAAGCTAAACCAAAGAACAGTTTACTTATAACAGAATATGCGTGAATTAAAAACCTCTTAATGAATAATTTAACGATTTCTGAGTAATAAAAATTAAGGGCCTGCCATCTTGATGTTCTGTCAGTGAATGTTGATAATCTGGGCTTACTACATGTAGCAAGCTGGAAATGACGACAGGACATAGAAAACTTTATACCTATACCTACTATAGGACTAATCGTAAATTTTCACTGAAAATAGGATAGACCAGAATACTCAGTTGCAAACGTCATTCTTATGATTTTCATAAGAAAACCATTTTATTAGATTTTTAGGCTCGAATGCTTTTTGTAAAAGTGAGTTCGTCATTACATATTTGTAGAGAGAAATTGAAGCGTAAAATAAGAGGTCAACAAAATTTTATGAACTCGTTCGTAACCCAACATAAATATAAAACCTTTATACGAAACCGAGCGTTTTATATATTGTAAAGGTACCCACAGGCAGTTTCAATTCATAGATTATTTATTGTTGTGATGCCAAAATTATCTCTTGCCTGGCGATATCATCGTGATAAAATGGTACTTAAATATATAAATAATAAATAGTCTGTTGATATAGGTGTGGATTGTGGATGTGTCGTATTAATTGAACTTTTTTTTATACAATAATAATAAAAGTATAATTTGATTGTTTCAGAACAAAATGTCGTCTAGAAAAGGAGTAAAAAAAAGAAAAACAAAAGAAATTAGTGTCGTAAGATAATAAGTGTCAGGCAGCATGTAAACATTAAAAGACATAATGCGAGTTCCGAGTATAGTGTGTGTGATGCCTCGAACTGTGGTCGGTGGGTGTCCGGCGATGGGAAGAGTTTCAACAAGACTTTTGTTGTTCACACTCTTTTTGTGCAGAACAATAGTTTGTGACAGTTTATGCCCTAAGTTTGCGGAGAGGCCGTTGGAGACTCGGGTTCAAGAAGCTTCCATAGTTTTTAGGGCAGTCGTAGTTCAAACACATTTTTCGGTGAGTCTGTTTTTGTATTATTTTCTTTGTCAATATTTTTTCAGCTGTATCTTTTATTGAGATCGTATAGAGGTCATTTGGAGCTTATAAACAATTCTATTTGTCAATATTCTATTACATTTTTGTATTGTTATTTTATTCTTTAAATAAATATCCGTTGATGTAATCAACGAACAGAAAAAAACAATTCTCAAACAAAAAGTAAAAAATAAAGTGTTTAACAAATTTCTAAATGTATGTACCTGACAGTGCGATAGAAAAAAAAACCTTTAGAAGGCAACTCGTCGCCTGTAGCGTGGTTTGGCAAAATAAAAGCACAGTTGTTAATTCAAGGTTCCTTTTGTCTGTTGATTTAAAACATGAAAATGCCGAGAAAGTATTTTTATTAACAAATAAATTAATAAATCGACATCATTAAAATAATTAATCATTTAATTGCAATAAAATGTTCATTTTGTTTTTGTATATGCTATGTAATTCAATATTCTTAGACAGATTTCAATTATAACACTTAGGCATTAATCCAATGCAATCGTCTAGATATTTGTAATAATTATTTTTAAATTAAAAAAATATTATAAAAATGAAGTTGAGCATCTCCATTCATATATGGAGCGAGAGTTTAGCATAGATTTCCAAATAGCTGCAAATAAATTTGGGTGAGACCCGCTGTCTAATTTCATTTGTTCTTCGAAACAAAGGACTGCTTCAACTTTTCGCTTATACAAATACAATAAGGTTACAAATCGGCTTGATCCCGCACTGCCTTACGAGGCCCCTGAGACAAATTGCCTCATTATTGTTTTTCATTTGCACTAGATCCCGACTGCCTCGCGAAGTTTATGGGCAGATCTGGTCGGTAAATGGGCTCTCTTTGCCAAGAAAATGTTCACCCTAATTTGTGGTCACGTACTATCGAGGATTAGAGGAATATGCCAATGATGAAAATGTTCACTCTTCTTAATTAATTAGTTCAACCAGTTTTTAAAAATACATTTATGCTGTACAAAACATAGAAACATTAATTTAGATATTGAAAACAGTCATATATTTAAAATATTTTTTCTCATATTTTTTGGTACAATCTGTCATGTAGAGTACCTGAATTAGATTCTTGGTCGAAATAAATATGTATTCGTAATATTTACTTACAAATATTTGTTAACAGTATGTATTTCGTACATATGTAATTATTTAAATAGTACTTTTACAATTTTGTCTTTCCAAATTGACCTTTGACACAATGAACAATATTTTTTAGATTTGATAGATTAGATGGTTTGAGTCGCGTAATAACTCAAATAGAGAATTATTATGATTGATCCGAAACTTTAATCTTTTCTGAAGCATATTTCTCACGTTTTCGGTTAATAAAGTTGCGGTACGATAACGATTTATCCCTACAGGTTTTGCACGTACACGAATAATTTCCCAACCGAAATTTCAATTTCCTAGATTGATCTGTTCGGTTTGCTTAGTAACCCACAGCGGTTTTATTCATATACGTACGTCCATATTAATGTTTTTTACATGTAAATATTTGTAGGAACACAAATCGATAAGCCATTACTCGTACTTTATTTCGTAGAAAAATAAATTCTAATGCTTTATATTTATTTAACTTAATGAGTTACAAAATAAATATTTTTCTTATGTTTTATTGTTGTTCCACTAAAAGCAAAGAGATTACTTCCCATATAATTTAGTACATATTTAGTTTTCTTCTTTATATTTATTCGTTTGAATATTCTTTACTAAATCATTTGGCGATGTTTTGCAGAAAAACAAAACAAAACGCACTTGTTTCTATATGTATTCATTTGTACACGCATATACTAACGCTTAAAGAAATTTAGGTAAATAATTCGAGAATAAATAGTAAAGAGCTTAAAAGTCTCATGTATTTTTTTCTTTTTTTTATAGAGTAAGACACTAGACTTAGCATTAGTGTCAATATATCGAGGAGGTATAGAACTAGCGTCAGTGAGTCAATATGCTGGATCACCATACAATACTACAGACAGGTGAGTGCAATAAGAGGATTAAAAATAAGTAAATATAGTTAAATAGTTCTAAGCACGATAATATTCGTAGAAAACGAAATAAGTAGGAATAAACTTTTTTCATATAAACACAATAGAGCACTCTCAGTGAAACCCAGATTCGGCAGAAAGTGAAATAAAAGGAGAAAGTGCCGTTGTCAGTACAACAGTGAATGCTCCAAGAAGTTTGAGAAAGAACGTGGTGAAAATAGAAGGGACTGGGGTAGCTGAGAATTTCCGGAACTTTTACGCGGTGCGGCAAAGTTAAAGATTAGTGCAGAACTCAATTAAAGCACTCACGAACTTTACTCCGAGAGATCGGGATCTGTATAATTAAATTTTCTCTAGGAAAAGTGCTCCATGATCGGAATGTAATATCTGGGTGAAGCATGCCGAGTGTTGTTATATTTGCGTTGGTACGTGCAAACGTTTGTGAACCGGCAAAAGTGGGTTGAGACGTTGAATAAATAACCTAAGCTACTTTGACTGAAAAAGTTTTCATAACTAAATTCGTAGTTGGTAATTCAAATACTAATAATCTCAATTAATATAAGTACTTAATAGTATCATGTAAGATAAATAAAATTAATACACACTATAGGCAACGCAGTAATGATTTAAGACTAGCCTTAGTAAAAACTATTCGCTTATCTCGTGAGAGCTTAGCACAAATCTCGCGAATATTTGGTGAACACTATTGGACGAAAAACAATTGATTACAATTTCAATTTTCATATTATTTACTTTCAAAATTAGAAATAATCAAAATAATAGCAATAATATTTCAACAGGCAAATAAATCTAAAAATAAAACCGCAAATAGAGGGTTGCTTTAACTGGAGTATGGCGCCATCTCAAAGTGAGCTAGTTGTGTTTGCGAGAGTGAGTGACCCAGCCGTAGATCTAGAGACCACTCCACCTAACGGGCCCTGGTTAGAAGCTACTTCTTCAGCTGTGCCTTGGAGTTTAGGTGTTGATATTGCTATATGGAATGCAGTTGGTATGCGATAAAATTATATTATATATTATTTTTACCATATATATATTGCGTATAATGGCAAGTAGCATGTGTACATCGCAATATTTGGCTTGACCTTTTATATTTATATACGTATGTATATTTGCAATGGTAATATATTTTAAAATACCATATACATTTAAGTGCACCGAAGTGTTAATTTTAGGATGGGCTGGCTGGGGTGAATGGGGTGCTTGTAGTCGAACGTGTGGGGGAGGTGCTCAGAGCCGGCGAAGGTACTGCTCAAAGTCAACCTGCGAAGGTTATGGGGAGCAGAGACGTAGTTGTAATTCTTTTCAATGTGAAGGTAAGAAATATTTTGTTCCCAGCAATTGGTTATATAGTTTTTTTGTCAAAATAATATTATGCTATATTACATTTCTTTCAGTTTGTATAATTTATCTATTATTTTATTACGTCACAATTATAACATGCATTCAGGCTAGTTTTTCTAATTTAAACATTGAATTTTATGCTAATTGTTTTGTGCAGGCACAATAAATCCATTAGCGCCGGGTGCTCGACGGAATTTTCACCCGGCACAAGCGAGATGGGCAAAAGTAACAGATCGGCCTCACGCATTCAGTCTTCGTCCAAATTCGTATATTTGGATAGCGTCCTCCGAACTATTCGCACCGGGACGAAATTTCCCAAGAGAATTCACTCTTTTCGTCTCACTTAGACTCCGCCCTGAGGTGAGTTAATTAAGTTTTTTTCTGCTGGCGTAGTTTAAATTGAACGTGCCGCAGTCCTCTTAGTAAAAGAAAAAAGAAGGAATGTTTGTGATAAAAGTGTTGCCACTTAATGAATCTGATTTTTTCTTATTTTTTTTTCAAAGTAATTAATCGTTTGAAGTTTTGTATATTTTGTTAAAAAGTACTTGTTTTTAGTGACCTTGTTCTGTATTTTTATTATCTTAGCATTTAATTTAAACCTCTTTCATCTCATTAAGCAAATTAGTCAATTTGGAATTCTTCATCTTGTGTAAGCGGCTTTGTTATTTTCCTTCTTCGTCTGATTTCAAGTCAAAAGACGTGATAACTTTGATGTTCAAGGTTGCAATTTATTAGTACAATACAATTATTTATTTATATTCTGTCTTAATTTATTCCTTTTAAAATATTCTCTTTGACTACTATTACATATTACAAATTAAAAAAATACAGGAGGATTCAAACCCCAAGCTATACTATATAATTATATTCTATGCCATAAATATTAAATGCACATTGAAAACAGCTCTAATCGATATGAAAGGTGATTCGCAAAAGCCTGAGTTACTTGACCATATAAATATTTACAATACAATATGCCTTCATCGCAAAGTGTTATGTACAGCGTGTTTTAAATATTCACATACACTATATGCGTAGATTAGACACGTATATAGTATGTGGCTTGTTCTTAATACTAACCAATTTTATTTCCACACAGAGTGGCGGCTACGGTCAAGGGACCTTATTTTCACTGCGGTCTCGTCGACGGCTTGGTGCATTTTTATCGTTAGAACTAGCTGGTCGTGGAGCCGCTAGATTGGTGCACGCTGGGGCTGGTTCCACCCGTTCTATTTATCTCGCTGTTCCCTTATATGATTTTAGGTGGCACCATATTGCTATTAGGTAAGTAACCTGACATATATTTAAAAAAAATCTTATGTCGGTATTATATTTAATCAGTTATATTGTTTAAAATACTGGTAAATAATTTTGATAGTTTTTGGGTATTAGGTATATAAATATTTATATTTATTGTTGCATTGTTTTACAACTACCATGATGTTGACTAATACGATTGTTGTAAAACTAAAATATGTATGTATGTATATATAATCATTATATAATGTCATTAAAATATATAGTAAGGCCCAAAAAGTAATAAATATGATAGTTTCATTTAGAAAAATGTTATAATCAATTTAGGTCGTACAATTTCGACAAAATACCACGCAAAGGTTTTTATGTACTTCAGTTGATTACCTTTAATACAATAGAAAAAGCAATAATGTTGTTTTTGATTAGTGTTCACGACGACAACACAGTGCGAGCGTACGTGGACTGCCGGTGGCTCCGTACTGATGTCCTTGAAAGGGACGCGCTCGATACTCCGAGGGACGCTGATCTTATTATAGGCTATCTCTTCTCAGTAAGTGGATATCTTATTAAATAAAATCGTAAGCCGAGCGTGAAAAGGACTGTATAAACATTTTGCAAGGATTCTTAAATAAAACATTTAGTTACTTTGAATGCCTTTGAAATGTCAATGTTTTCTTATTAGATTTTCTTTTATTTTCTTACTTTTTCATACTCATTTTTATTATAGACGTAAACTAAGCAATAATAATGATTATGCTTTAGGGAGATTTGGAACAACTGGTTTTGGTACCAGAAGCGGACCAGGCGCAGAAACAATGTTCGAGTCAGTCATATGGAGTCACTCCTCCCATCGTCACATCTTTACTTTCGACGTAACTGTTAAAGTACTTTTTTTATTAGGCATATATTATTAATTTCAAATTGCTACACATGATGATATATTTATAGTAACCTAAAGACCCTAATAATTAAAAATACTAAGAAATAAAATTACAACAAATTTAAAAGAAAATATATTCAATTACGACGTCCTTTTTTATTTTTTACCATTTCTAGTGCTTAAAATGTAATTTTTTACTGTTCTTTTAAACTTCCGCACGTGCTGTGTGTTAATTGCTTATAAAATATTTTTATTTTATATATAAATATGTATATACCATCTATTTTAATTAATTATAAATTGATTTCTCAGTATACACCTTGTATTATAACTATGGCAACAAAATACTGGTATGTTATATCCAAGTATTGAAAAATTACATACAAATTATAATACATTAGTACCGCGTTTATTAATTTTTTGATCATTTATAAGCGTATGTATATAATGACATTGTAAATTAATTTTTTTATTATAAAATTTTCATTTCGTTAACTCAATCAATGTTTTCATCATTCCTTTTAAACGTAAATAATATTATTTTATGAATGAATTCGAAATTACTTTCAATTAAACTTAAATACATTGCTTTTTAAATTTCTTTAATAATTATAATAAATGGCTTCCATTAATTTTGGGCGATTTGATTCAAACCAACTTAATTTATTTTTTAATTATACAAACCACAAGTTTATTGAATATTTTAATTTATTTCATTTTACTGTAACAATTTTATTAACAACTAAAATAAAGATAATTTTGCATAGGCCGTGGACAGACGACAGATGTTTATAAAAGTAGTTATTCTATTTTTTAGAAATATACTTTAATCTGCTTTTTAGTTAAATTACTACATTCTTAAAGTAGAATTTATATAACAAAATTCAGAAACAATTGAAAGACTTCAGAGTTAGTTTTAAAAATATGTAAAATCAAAAAAGTGTATTGTTTAGAAAATAAATAAATAAAGGTGTGATTAAATTGCGGTTAATGGACGTCAATAAGCCATCTTCATTAATTATCCATCATCCAAATGTATGGGAGGCAGCGTCGTATTGTCTCTCCTTCTGGTAGCAGTATCTTTGCAATGCATTATTTAATCAATTCTACGTTATAGAACGACGCTGAATAAAAACAATAGACGTCGATAAACGACGGTTGATCACATCGGTTAATCACAATCTAGTCACATCTTAAAAAAGTGATGTTTCTATAAGAACCTAAATTTAGGCCTAATGTATATAATTGTAGTAAAATATATATTTAACGTTTAGAAGACATTCTTAATAAAACTAATGTATATCATTTTTTTTAAATTAAATGATCTCATCTCATTTGTATATTGACATTAATTTTATCTAAATGTTTACGTTATATTGTTTATGAATTAATATGAAATCAATAATTAAATACACGATTTATTGAGAAAGAATATGTTTTTAATTTCAAACGTTGACACTTTATTATTGTAAATCAGCGGTTCTCAAACTTTTTTGGCGACGGTAAAAGCCATAAAATAATTATAAAAAACTGATTTATATGTATTTATGAATAATCATATTGCAATGTTATATTACGTAACATTTAATTGGAATATTTAGATGTAACCTTATAATCTCCCTTTGGTAGGTATTTTTTGCAGTATTTTAGCCCTAGAGTTCCGCGGAACACCACTTTGAGAATGGCTGTTGTAAATAATACAAGGAAAATGATACATGTCAAAATGATAAGGACATAGACAAACCTATAGGCAAAAATAATAACATGGAAATGAGGCGAATAAACGTCACCGATAATATTTTAAATGATAAGCTTACGAATTACCTCGACGCCTATCCCTCGTTATAAGATCACAATCTCCTGGAGAATTCCAATTACGTTCGCTGCATGCGTGATCAGAATGCGGCTCGACTTATTTCAAGACAAAACCTCTTACGACTGCTCACACTAATATTTATTATTGGATTTCCCAAGAATTCCTCTACGAAGGCCTACTAAATCTGAGGGCCGCGTATTTATGATACGAACGTGCTAACAAACACACCCGAAACATTCTTGCTTTATGTAAATAGTTTTCAGGTTCTTAGAGCAAATTAAGTAATTAATATTCTTGTACAGTAATGGCCCGCTTTACGCGAGAGATACGTTTCGGAAAAAATCGCGTTAACTGAAATCCCCGCGATCATAGAGAAGTTGATAACTACATTACGTTTATACGCACTCTTTCGCGTAATGCGAGGCAATTTGAATAGTGAAACCACGCATAACGGGGTCGCGTAAAGCGGGCTATTACTGTATTAGAATTACATATTTAGAGAAATTTATGTGAAATAATAATGTAGATTAAAATGGATTAAAAATATAATTATCACAATGCATTGGGGCAATAAAAAGAACAAGAAGAAACAAGAAAGATGACACTGACAGACTAAACGTCAAAACCTCAAATCTTCTTAAATAAGTATTTTCAGCTTGTAGAATCGACCGCCACACATATGTTAGAGTAGTTGAGGTATTAAAGCAGTCAAGCCTTCCACTAAAGCCTTTTCTTATATATCTAATTGGTCACCCATGTAAATAGATGTAACAACTTCAATATTTTTTATAAGTAAACACTAATGAATCATTGTTGTATGATCCTAGTTGGGTATTAGGTACTTGTTCAGAGAAAATTGATTACTTCTCCAAAAATAAAGTCTGTAAACATGTTTACAAAATGAAATCGTCCATGTAATTGCACAATTTACCCAATCAACTTTTCTTATTTGTTAATCGACATTGTAATAGAAAATTTGAGGTCAATTTTATCCTCCCAATGTTACTCTATGATATTTTGATTCTATTAATGTTCTGTATAACTTAATTTAATCTAGTGCTTTTCATTCAAAAGTAATCTAGGATTGATTCATAAAAGAATATCATATGTTATCGATAGATCGCGTGACAATACATTAATATCATAAATGTTCTTGCGACTGCTTTGTCCTTGTATTTTTATAGTAACACAATGTTTATTGAAATTTCAATTTAAGTAATTTTTAAGTATCTGATCGTTTCGCTCATCTATTGAAACATCACGTTTGATACTATATAGAGAATAGACTGTTTTTTTCCTAAATATGTACTTGCATAATCTTCTAAATATGCCAATAAAAATTTGACATTTAAAAGTTTTCATATGTGTTTATAAATCGAACACTGTCTTTCTATATTTAAATAAGATATTTTTTCTTTTATACCAATTCCAAACCGGAAGGATGTTCTATATGGGAAAAAGGCTTTATTGATATAAGTCTGGTAGTGAACCTTTGCGGTGGCAATGCGGAAATCAACCGATATCGTAACCCCGCCGGGGTCCGACTGGAAATGGGCCAATACATCATTTGCGATTTCCTAAACGAAATATGTATTACAGATCGATCCAGTACTTCTGAATTAATGTACAGTTTATCATTTACTTTCTAACAAGATTGGAAGCCGAGATTGGAGACTATACTTAGTTTTATAGTTTTAACTGAATTTTAAAAAGCATATAAACCTGTAAAGCATAAATTTAAATGATCATAATGAATTCTCTATTGCTTCCAATACATAGTAAGTATTTATAAATTAACTCAACATATAGTGTTATTTATACATATATATTATTTAAATTAATCAAACGTCGGATTAATTAATAAAAAGTGAAGGCGATAGTAAGCTATAAAAAGTCTAATCGATTTAATGATTTCTTTAGATAATCAATTGAGCAACTCGATTTACTAAACTTGACAGACATTTTGTTATATTAATTATTAATAATTAGGCATTTTAAATAACAAAATAATAATCTTTAGTTAACCAAAAATATAAAATCCTAGAAACAAACATGCTCTATCAATAAAACTAGTCCTTGTATTTCTTAAAGTATTTCTGTTAGATAGCGCAAAAATGTTATAATAAGAAAATAACCCTTTTAAAACAGTGTATGAAGAATACAATCTAATAAGTGCTTATAAGAAATTGTGTCAATAAAGCATGTGGCAAAACGGAAATAAAACCAACGCGCTGATAGTCTCGAGAAGTTGGAAATGACCCAATATTTCACAAGCACACCGTCTTAGGCAGCATTTGCTATTAACAATATTTCAAATGTTATGTGGAATTTTACATATTATGTAACACTGAATTGCCATGCTTGCATTATTACCACTCCACCATACCACACCAGGTATTACTGTAAACTAAAGAAAAACATATATGTTGTATAAAGAATTCATTCCGAGGATCAAAAGCCAGACACCCTCGCCACTATATCATATCAGATTTGAATATCGAATATAAAATGTCGTAAGCTTTGAGAATAGGCAAATTAAATCACGTATGCATCTCTGTACGGTGTTACAGTAATTATATGTACATATATATATTTCCCTTCTAACTTATTCCACGAATCGATATTTAAATAACATATTATTAACCAATTATACTTTTTTTTTAACAAGAAACTAATTTATATTAAAATAAATTATATCAAAGTCAATTTTTTATTAATTTTTTTTTCAATATAATATTCTTTCTGAATACCGACCATCATTCGATGTGACCTTCCAATACTATCAAAAATTATTTAATGTTACTGTTTATTCCATAACGTTTTGACTTTTGAAAAACTAAAGATTAGGCCGTGTAGTGTCTTTTACTTTGCATTTGATAAAAAAAAAAACAAGTGCTATACGTAGATTATATTTATATTCAAGTAAGACCCAACAACACATACGCGAGACAATAATAAATAACTAAATAAACTCCAGGTATAACATACGACTTTTTAAATATAGTACAGTTTACAATTAAAATGAATATGAAGTAGTCATTCGTATAAAAAATACTTCTCTATGCATACGTTATTGACCTGTACACTTTGACGGGTATGTACCTAATCTCTTTCACATACTCAATAATATAAATAAAAAATAAATGGTTGGTCGTTAGGGAGTATGCGCAGGGTGAGGAAGATTTCTGAAACGCATACAGCAAAACTAGCATTTGGGGAACCATTAACATTACTAGTTACTGGAGTGTAGACTAAATAGACGTCGTTATCGGACAATGATTATGAGCCATTAAAGTTGTCACAAGATTGAAACATACTACACAACACCATTGTTTCACTGACCAAATAATATGATGTATTTTTTTCAGAATTAAATAAATAAACGGGTCTTATTTTATAGCTCTGATAAGTACTTAATGATAACATCACTAGAACAGTAGAAAGGGTCGATATTAATATCGTCAGATTTATTTCTCTGCCCACAATCTCATGACCGGTAATAAATCATAGAAAAGCCAGGATTTTCTTCGCTTACACCCCGTTGAGGACATCATACATAACAGTGAGTTATTGATATACTCGTAGATATCTATTGCATTTGATTTAAATTAAATAAAGGTCACAGACACTATGCACTATCGAATTTAAACTAACATATTCAAATCCAACGTCTCGATTCAATTAAATCGTCTATCCATACAAATCGCTCGTCATTTTCTAGACTTGCATAAATTTGTTGATGCCTATATCTGTACCCTAAACCAAAATAATCTGTATAGCAATAGATCGTTTGTATTGTATGGCCCAAGTCCGATTAGTGAGTTATCCTATCTTTTCCAGAAAGGTCATAAAGATATCTTATTAAAAATATATATATTAAAATATATTCTAAATTATAAAAGAAGAAAATGCAAAGACTCATATATTGTACGCTTTGAAAACACGCGAATTAAATCACGAATGTGTTTTATACTGCTATGAGCAGCCTCTTTCCTTTATGAGTTACTAACATGATATTTTAAATTATTAGTATTTTTTACCAAAATCCAAAAAAAAAAACAATAACAAAAATAACAATCTAAACATTATCTGAGGTTATTTGCGACCGTGATTTAATTTAAAACGATTTATTGCGTTTATTTTAAATAATTTGATCCGACGCGTTTCAAAAGTTTGCAGCTATTGTCGTCGTGGCAAGTTATATACTTGGCAGATAATAAACTGCATAAATGTTGCTCGCGAATAACCTCATACATTAATTAATAATTAATTATTATTTGTTAATCTGGTAAAAATTCAATTATTATCCTAATAGACTGTCTTTGTTATACTTACAAATGAAAATAAATTAGGTTTCATTGTCGTAATGAGCTCGTTTAGAGGTAAAATATTTCACCATCGTTATTTCGAGACGTTTCTTTCATATTATTAATTGAATAATTTATTTATTGTGAGAAAAAATAACTAAATTATTACTCCACTTTATTTACCTTCTGTTACTGAATTTATGGTTTTATAAACTTTCTAATTAACTTTTGAAATTTTACATTCCAACTGAAATTATATTTAGGACTCTAACTTAATTTAAAAAAACATATTATACAAAGATCATATTTGTTCTTTTTAGGAATGGTAAACAGACTTTTGATGGTTAATTAATAAGTTATAAGAGTGACCACCCAAGAAAGTGACCTAGTCGCGTTACAAGATTAGTTTAGAAGTAGTTGAGTATAATAAAAAGCTTTTTCCAGTATATTTACTCCCTTTTAACATAAAACCTGCCTCTAATTTTATTTGCAGGTACTTGTAACCTCTTAGCAAATACTAAGATGACACAGCGTTGAAGGTATTAATGTGGATTAGACATTAAAGTGCCGCTGTCGACGCTCCACGCCTAAATCCTCGAAGAAGCGGGGCGACAAACTTCGGCGACTACTTAAGACAATTTTAGATAATCAATACATTATTCATTAATGCATTGTATTCATATATAATATAGTAAAATACAACAACTATATTAATACCTATACATCACTGCAAGTTTACGGTTATATATAAGCAGTTTTTTTATAGCAATCATTTAGGCGGTTAATAATATTTATAAACTCAATAAGATAATAGTTATATTCACTAGCTGCGTCTATTAATTTAAGATTTTTGATTATTTTTTCTAAATTTAGGAATTTAATAAAATCCATAGCCTGTCATAATTATAATCACTAATAACCAATTAAATATTGTCTATGTTTATTCTCGCGTTTTAATTGGTTGCCGAATATAAAAACTAGACTTGAAATTCGAAGCAAAATAATCTTTTAAATTAATAGCATAAACGCTTATCTTTGCGCCTCTGCTTGTTACAAATGTCGTTCGTTCTTACGACTCGAGATGGAGATTTGAGCAAAATCACCCCGACAGACTGTTTATGAAGTGACGTCTCAGAACATTTTGGAGCATTTTTTGTCAAGAAAAGTTGGACATATCCCCTTATGTTCATAACGTGAAATGTGTTTATTACATTCTTTCTTATGAAAATATTTCGCATTTCTTTATTATTTAGAGAGAGGTATTTTATGCATGAATATTATTATTAAATTCTTTATAAATATCTCGTTTTATTACAGTTTCTAACAGCACTATAAAGGGTATAATTTATAAATTCTACTATAATTCAACGTTGGAGAAAATCTAATTAACCTACATTAAAATCACATTGACGGCTAATCTGCTTAAATACAGTCATTATCTACAACTAAGTCTTAAATCCGATCATTTTTGTGAAAAGAGTGAGGTCATAAACTAAGCAAAGGAAAACTGGTCCAGCGTGAAAGAAAACATTAATGAAGTAATTTGTCGAAGCGACGGACGTTGCCTGTAGCGAAGGGTGAGTTACAAACACGCTTGCCTATTTTATCTTTCAACTTTGACCTTACAGACCTGACCATTTATTTTAAAACCAAATATTAACCTTGTACTTCAAACAGACCTGGATATTACTGGATATTTTCACGGCTTTAGTGGTGTATGCATATTTGTTTTTTAATCACATCCCATATAATGCGTACACTGTGTGACGTATAGTGTAATGGTAATGTCTGAAATAGTATGACAGCGTAGCGTAGAGTAGGTACTGATAAGCGCGTATCTATTAATTTCATATGCCCTTACAAATGTCATTCTAAAATATGGCAATGTGAGATATGTGAGTTGACCTTTAGGGTCGTATTTTCGTCTAAGTAATGGATCAAAAAAGAAGGTCAAAATTTAAAGGTCAAACATGAACTTTCCTAAGAAACTGGAGTGAGGAATACACCACGAGGGATTGAAGACACTTGCTTCACAACACTAAGAAATTATATTACAACAACTTTCTATAACATAATGAGAAATTATGTGGTTTATTTTGGTAATAAAATATTGTTCTTTCTTACCTCTTTACTGTTTACGTCTTGTTATTTGTTATTGTATTTTCGTTTTGTTCTTGTAGACAAACAATGATAATAGTAAACACGGATTAAATATACATACTCGTATAATGAATGCCCTGACCCATAAACCAACATACCTATTATGATACCAGGACGAGGCCAACACAAACACAAAACATTTTACAGTTATTATATTACTTTCTATTAGTAGGTACTATATACGCATCTGTAATTTGTAAATATTACGGATTTAATTCGATTCATATGGTCTATTTATTTAAAATACCTATTATTATAACGGTCCTATATTTGATTAAAGGCGTCTATTGAAATTTTAATTGTAAAGATTTATTGTTATGTACTAAACATGAGCGTAGCCAGCCATGGGCTCAGGGTGGGGCGCAGTCTAAAATAATATGTTACTAGCAAATACCCGCGATCTTATCCCGGTTAATTATTTCATACAAAAAGGTTACACCCACACCCTATAGCACCCTGTATCTGTATGTATAATTCTAATTATCCAAAACAGATAATTAAGTTTTTTAGGTTTGATTAGGTACCTTTCAAGGCAGAACTCTGCCCCACCGTGGCTACGCCCATGGTACTGAATAAAACAAACCATTTTAATATCTTAACTATATGGTAAAAAAACACAACTGCGTCCCTTTGCTCGTTCGATACCCACCATGTACAATTAAATACATATAGGTATACAGTTATTTGTTAACTGCTAGTTTCTTTGGAAGCTAATAATAGATCTAATAAACAATAATTATTAGATGATTGTAAAATCTTTTGTTAATCTTTCATTAAAGTTATTTCTTATTATTATTACTAGTTAATAGCTTAACATTAATTGGCGGAGTTTCTATAAGATTAGTGGTTACTTAATTTCTAACTCCTGACCACTTTCTTGATTGCTTGTCAAAAACTGATGGTTGTGAAAATATATTTTTGTTTAAGTTATAATGTGTGATTTTATTTAATAAATAGTAACTTCTACATGAATATTTATTGAATGTACATTCTCCAGGACGCTCGTACGCGGGATTAAAAAAAATAGATTATTAGTTGAACTGCGGTTTGTTATTTTAAAGAAAAATATGTCATTTTATTTCAGAATAATTCACTACTGTTTATTGCCACTGTCAAGGTTTACGAACATCAAGAATATTCTGATGTGAAACAATATCTAATTAAGATAAATTTACAATAAAACTTAATATAAAATCAAAACAAAACTGTAAACATATTAGTTTTTATCAACAAAATATATGTGCCTATTATATGTATTTATTTATGAAAGTTGTGTTTTATGTGACCCAGTTTAAAAGGTTCATAAAACGTGACTTGGTGAAGTCTCCCGTCACTTGTATGCTCGCAGACCTATTCACAACCCCTCGACTGTTAAGACGTGCTACATGCCTGACTCTATACCACAACTTTTCATTATTCATAATTCAACATTTTAACTTAATGTTAAATAATTACTTTACCAATATTTATCAATATATTTTTGTTATATGTGACTGCATTTCGTCTAATATTAAGCAACATCATACGTATGATTTAATGAGTAGGTACTACGTGTGGACTATCACTTCCAAGTTGATCCTGAAGCGTCATTAGGTCGCTTCTAATGTTCAAACTTATCCAGTGTTCATACTTTCAATCCTAATTTGGCTTCAAGCTTAAGTATTATTCATTTAATCCTATTTATAAATAGTTCAATGTCTATTGCATTGAATGTGCCGACGGTTTCTGTTGTGCGGTGGTCAATATACGTAATATCTATAAATAAATTATAAACGTGATAGTACATAAATAAATATATATTTATTTAGAGTCTAAGACTAGACTCTAAGTGTTTGTGTTATATCAAATCGGAGAAAAAAATTGACCAAATAAATCGAATTAAATTCAATAATACTTCTAAAGAAACGCTTACATAGAAAAAGGTAAAAGTTATAGCATCAAGACTGCTCGCTAATAATCGTTCAATTTTATCGACACGTAGACAACGTTTTTCTCATGATTTACGAGTTTCTCCAAAGTGGGGGACAGTGCGTGTGTTATCATTCACATCTTAACCTTAGATCTATTTTACACTAGCAGTGAAAAATAAGACTCAGTACAAACCGCTACATTTGTAACCAGTCTACACACTGCTTAGTGTGTTTCGTTTTTATTAGTGTAGACGCAACCTTACACCCTAAAGATTTATATGGTTTCAGGTAATAAGGTTCAGATTATCTGTGAATTAACAGTTAGACCCTCGTTTCTTTATCGCTTTAGATAGTAGCAGCTAATTACATTATAGTCGAGGAATGTTGATTAAATAGATTGCTTTCGTATTAAGAAGTTTGTTTATTTCGTTATTCGTTTATAAAGATCATATAAATCATATGTGTGTGAAGACGATTACAACAATCGTGTTCGCTTTCCAAATGTCGGATTAAATTAATCAAAAATAAACGCAAACAATTCTTTGAAAGATTTTGGTTTAGTAAATATTAAGTAAATTTTATTTGGTAACCTATAATAATAATAATATTACTATATCTTTAGACATTATATTATGAACATTTTTTAAATATTTTTCTAGTTAAAAATTTTAATTTGTTTCATATTGTAAAAAATTCATATTAATATTTAGAGAATATTAAAATTTGATGTCCGTTGCCTTCCTTTAAAGGTTTTGTACCGTGAAATTTGTAATTTATTTTCTGACGATGCAGTTTAATTTTTAATAATTTTGCTTATAAGATTAGAATAAGTGAATTAAAATTTAATGGAGATAGCATAGGTACTTTTACAATGAATTCACGTATAAGATTTAATTACAAAATACGTCGAACAATAAATTTAAAAATGTAAATAAACCTTTATATTTTCATTTAAATAAATGCAGAGCAAACAATTTCCGTTAAAACGGTTCAAACTTTATTGGCAATTCAATTTTCAATGTTCACTTCGGGGGCTATCGAAACGGTCAAGTGCGATCCGAACTTAAATTCGAGTAAAACGACGGTTAATGATCTTAGGATTATATAACTAACCCTTTAACAACTCAAGTGGTGAAAGCCTAAACAAACTTTGTCGCTCCTTCGTTTATATGTATTCACGGTTGCGTCGAAGAAGATGTGAGTCTGAACACCCAACTTTCTCTATCTATTTAGAGATGTTTGTACATGACCTTTATAGTTTTACTTTAAGGTTACTCAGACACTTTGTACGACATTTAAAATATTTAGCTATATCTTAAGAAAGAACTACGTGAAGATACAGTGAAAATATCAAACAGGCACTATTGATTTTGGCTAAAACATGATGACGGATTAGTTCAAATTACAGACATGAATAAGTATTGATTGTTTTATTTTTGAAATAGTTATCTTTCTTTTTGTATTTTTCTAGTCGTATGTAAAGGATATATTGAGGAAAGGTGTTGAATGAACAATCTATTACTACTAAGTTGTATGTTTATAATTATGAATGGCATGACGGATAGAAGAACAGATTGGAAATAAAGATAGTTATATATGTTGATCTAACTAAAAAGAAAAAGGGTTTTATTTATTTATATTTTATTAAGTCCATTAGCGTTTTAGTAACTCGTTTTGAATCATCAATATTCATTATTGGAAAATACTTCTCTATTGCTTCCGGAGTCAATAACTCTTTAACATTTATAGTGTGTGCATTTTAAAGGAAAAATGCACATAGATTTTCCAACGACTTCCAAAGACACCTCTCTCTATAGTTTTTTTTTTATACAAATAAGGCAAATATTATATATAACTTATTCCGAGTTATTGGAAAAAGTTCTCAATGGTTAATCGAGAGGTTATCAATTCTCCTATTAAGGTCAAATTTTGATTGGCAAAGTCTGCTAATATAAAAGTTAGAGTATCTATAACTTATATTTGCCAATATATTCTACTTTAGGAGTAATCGCAGAATATTTCTGGTAATAATCTAAATATTTACTAAAAGCAGGGAATAAAATTTAACAATAGTTTTATTTTTCTTTCAAAATTTCTATTAAGAACGAGCAAAGACTAAAGTTTATAAGTAGAAGAGTTACAAAGATTCGAAATCTTTGAGTGTTAAAAGCGCTAATCATCAAAGTTTTATGTACTCGGCCGCCAATGCCTCTCGTCACTTTAGAAACGAATATCCTATACTTTAGAAAGAAAGTCCTTTTGTTACAGAACAGTGAACCTGACCTTCTTTGTTCCCTTTCTCGATGGAAAAGTTTGGCGATTTAAAAGTTTCTATTTAATGCCATACTTTTATAAGCTTGCAAATACCCAAAGACTTTTGGTAGCTTTTAAAGTGGCGACAGATAGTAATTGCAAATTCATGAAGTTTTATAAACCCTTTATAAAATATACTGGCTTAAAAATATACAAGAAATATATGTATAAATATATTAAACTTTGAATTATATTACATATGACAATTGGTTATCTGGAAGAAATTACTTTAAATGATAAGATCGCCGATCGTTCTAAATTTGTATCTTATGTGTTAAATTGTATTAGTACTATTATTTTTAAAGTGAGAAAGGATTTGTTATTATTATTACATTCAACTAATATAATAGTATTTGGCTTTTTGCTAACAATATACAAGATGGTCTTTGAATTAGTTGGATGAACAAATACTAAATAGTTCAGTGAACCTAAACACAGATTGTCTCATGGCAGACGGATTTAGTGCCGGTAGCGTTTTGCCAATACCACAATAGACGTCAAATCTAGACTCTGGATAGTGGAGAACATAGAATCCGGGTTGAAGTCAGAATATGAAATTTGAAACAGTGTTAGCAGCAGGTTAGATTAATTACCATTCCAAATTCTTGTTTCGAGTGATTAAGTTTCAATACAACAAAGTGGAAACATTTATATTCCAGTCTGTGCTTAAAAAAATAGTGTTATATGATCTTAATATGATGATGATATGATCTTTTTATTATAGAAAACATTACTCTAATTATGCAGAATTTAATGACATAGCAGATTTCACATCAGATATACCTTTAAAAATGTAAATTCAAAGCTAGTGTAGCGAAAGGACATCTTGAATGAAGGTAATTTCATTGCAGAGCGTTCTACTACTGGAGTTGTTTTCATACGGTATAATTGTCTCCCTCGGGCCAGACGATTAAGCTAACAATTACGAAAAGCTAAATGGAACTGCACTTTGTTGCCATCTGTGCGTTAGAGCTGGAAAATTTGTAGATGCAATCAGCTTTGTTGTTTTCTGAGGTTTAAAATGAAGGTTTCGGGGTTACAGCGCAAAGCTTGTCTTGTCGAGTTAATCTTTCTTGCAATGTTAAAATAATTGCTCGGTTTGTTTCGTAGATTGCAATTTTTCCGTTTTTAAATTTATTATATTTTACTAAAATTATAGAAATATTTTGGCTATACTAAAACTATTTTAAATGGATCGAACTTACAACTTCCGATTTAATTACTTGCTATAATAGTAACTTTATTAATGTTAGATAAATTGAGTGCTTTGTAATTATAAGTGTGACGTCATTATCAGTTCTATTATTTTATTAATTTATAGTATTTTATGATCATATTTAGAATTTTATCCAAAATACTTACTGACGAAGTTTACGTTCGGAATATGAATTTCAGTGTTCCTGTAATCCTGTCACGTTTCAGGCACATTCGCTTGGGGAAGGAAGGTTTCATGACCTAACTTAGATTATCTCAAGATATTGCATGTATAAGAGATATGACAACATAATTATATCCTTTACGAAGTATTAACTAGATGATTTAAATTTCAATCGATTTTATTGTTTTCATTCAATTGTTTATTTTTTTTTGGTACAATAAAATTAGATATCTATTTACACATATAACAGAGATGGCTATCCTTATCACTAAAAAGTGATCTCTTTTAAGCAATTAAGCTTAAAATAAAGAATAGTGTAAATGAAAATAGAAGAAACCACAATCATATCTTGCAGTCTCTTCTCGTCATGCGCCTTTCCGAAGTCATGGCTAATGGATTATTTTCATTTCAGAACAAGACTGTAAGATTTAAAGTTCACTTTGCAAGCTGAACAAACTATAGGTAATTAAAAAAGTATACACTAGATAATAATATTATATTTTAGTTGTATTTCAATGAAATAATAAATATTGTATGAGTGGAGCATTGTAAGAGCACTGAAAAGTTCATACATATTTTCAATGATTCATTTGTTCGTTTCAATAGTTTTCATGTCGAGAGTTGATAAAATAAACATTTAAAATTTTTAATTGGACACAATTTATTTTAAATATTATTTTTAGCTCCGTAAAACATAAAACAAACAAGAAACAAAAATAACATATGAATAACGGTTGATGTTCTGCTAACAAAACTCATCGTAGGACTGTACTTTTGACTGCAGTGTTGTAATTGCTGGGCTATTTTACAATAAATTAAGGACAATTAAAACAAAGAGAAGGTTATAATGGTGTGCAGTTATGTGCGTGGTTATGTATTCGGGGAACTGTTATCTCATGTAAGGTGCAAAAAATTTCTGTAGGGCAACTATGAGTTTTGTCCGCAATTGCTTTATACGAATATTCTTATAGTATTTGTAACAAGTACTTATTATTGGATGAAGAAATTACAGGCGCGTCTCCTGAACCGTTCTGCTTGTAGTTAAAATATACGATTTTAACTACTTAGTAAAACTGATACTTGCCATACTGAAACACGTGTCATTTTTTAAAACTGCTGCATATTATATTTTTCAAGAATCATATTTTACTTTATTCATTTTCTTGCCTTATAATAATAAAGTGTCATGTTCTAACATCGTACGAAATCTTTTCGTGTAAAATATTTTAGATGTATGACAACGGCGGTAAACACCCTCGAGTTTTGCTACTCCGTCACTTCCTATCGATGTCGTATATGGTAACTGAGTAAAGAGACATTTCGAAGTTCGAAAAATTAAAAGCGCGTAGATTATTAACATTATAATAGTGTATATAAATATTTCCGAAACATCATTTGTGTTATATCTAAATAAAATAGTTTTTTTTTGTAGATTTATATTAATAATCAACCTATTGTTTAATAACTTATAATATACAATTATGATCAAATTATTTTTTATATACATATATATAGTTCTTATGATTAAATGTTATTAGGTAGGCGTTTTTATTAGGTGCTAGGCTGTATTATCGTCAAGTGTACAATGCGAAATAGCGCTGGTGAATTAGATTTTTTTCTTACCTTATATCCGGAGGCTAGGCAGTGCTGTTATAAATCTCCCGAAACGACAGCTTCCGTTGATGGCCTGTGTATCACACAGGCGTTGCACACATAAATCACAAATACTAAACTCCAGTAAGCTCCTAAAATCTATTACTATAATAAAATAATTTATGGTGTGATAATGTTTGTATTAATACGTATTCTGTTTTTTGATATTTTTTATTTGTATCTGTTTGATTAACTTTATTTTACCTTATTATATTACTCGTAGATGCATAAACGAGAAGTCTGTATTGAAGTTTCCATAAATTAGTACTTAGAGTGTAATATACCAATTAAAAGAGATGTAAATTAGTACCAGAAGTTCAGGTTAATATCACTCACAGAAAGAAAAATATTTCAAAAATTACAATGTAATAAGTTATATCTTTTGAAAATAGCTCCATATTTATATAAATGCCCACAAAAGAACTATTTTAGTAACGAATAACGATATATGGATGGCATGATGTCACGATAAACTTTCATATACATAACAAAATAGTAAGAAACCCACACAGAGTACAATAAAAGTAAATCAATAGATTCTAGAATAAATATCGTTAAATAAAATAATACGTCGTATTTCTCAGTTTCTTAAATAAATATTTATTTTTATTAGAACTTTGACTTTTAAGCAGTAAAGGAGAATGGATATTATACCCAATAATATTGGCAATTCTTTTCTTTCAAACATTTAATTCAAAATACATTTTTATTTACCATGATACTTAAATAGGTGTCATATTTACTTGGCTTAGGTACAATTGTAGTACTTGGGTTGGTCATTATATTTAAATCTGTTTCTAGATCTTTAACAATCCGTGAATATATAATAAAGCTACACATTTAGAGCCATAAACATTATTTTACATTTTAGTAAAGTGTAATAGTGATTTATTTAACATCAGAATATCTCGCTATTTATTTTTAAATATCTACAGTACAGATTTGGCCATTTTCCTTTTAGTTAGTACTGTTTTTAATTACAAGGTAAATATACTGCGAGAAAATTTTAGCATTAAATTTGTAGCTGGAGTTTGTTCACATCTTTATTGTATATTTAATATTTATTAAAGTTTTACTTTTAGAGATAAACAGAGTTTTTACTATAGTTTTATATTTTGCTTAATTAACTGAATGTAATGATGAATGAATACTTTATTTTGTGAGTTATAGTAAGACCATTATTTATATGCGCCTTTTTTGTCCAAATTTGTCCGCAAATGTAGTGAGCAGATAAAATATTGATTTCTTAAAAAAATATTTCCCCTTAATTGGAATACTAAACTACTAAATTAAACAATTTAATTCACCTTTTAACTTTTGTAGTGTTATTTTTACGTTGTATGTGTAGGTATTATATAATAAGAATAATAATAAAATTATTTAAATATTTTTTTGTTTATATAATGTTTTACTAGCAGATTCCATTTCTAATATAATAAAATACTACCAAATGGTATTTACATCTTACTTAGTATTATTAAAACTATATATATGTAAGTAACAATTGACCTGAATAAGAATCATTTCTTATAATAAAACTCGATCATAAACCTTTATCAAATTATTTACACGACGATAAATATTGGAATGCAATCAAGTTTTCCGTCGCACACCTTCCCGGCTGACGGATATAAAAAGAATCGAATGTGTTAACGAAGTCTGTACAGCCAGATGGTGCCTTATTTTATAAGACGTGAGCACGTTTCATTGCTTTCGAACTAACATTTCATGGGGAACACATGGAGGTTATGATTCATGTAATTGATCTTTATAAATCTATACTACTATACTGCTACATTCTGATTCTTTTTTCTCCAGTAATCCCCATATTTCATGGTCCTCGCACCTTTAGTATAATTTACTACTATTATGGACAATACGGACTCTTTCTTTTTAAGGTACGACTTGCTGTTGATGTATTTACTTTTGAAAGTTGTATACAAAAGTAATTGTGCGAAACAAAATATATTGAATTCGATTCCGATTCGTATACATTATCTTATATACATTGTAAAAAGCGTAAATACAGGATTACCTGGAAAAGCCCATAAAAGCCGTGATAGCAGTAATAAAAAGTTTCGTAACTACTTTTCACTAATAGCTACTTGTTGTGGAAAATTTGTTTTGGCTACAACTATTTCAATTTAGCAACAAAATAATTCACATACATTATATAAAGTAGTCATGTGAGTCCTATGTATAACCCTTACAATGTTTGATAAATAGATATATAACAAGAGGATTGTATCCTGTTAAGATTAAGTTGTCTAGATAGACGGTTGGTTTTTTAAGCCGGCATAGCGAAGGCGACTGCTGCTTAATCCTTAAAATTATAGTTGTATATTATAAAATGGCCGGCATGTTGATTAACCTAGTCTTCCGTCTTAATACCACTAATTTCAAATGAAGTGAAGTGAGGCATGCATTTTAAGAAAATGCCTTTAGGTTAGGATTAAGTTCGCCGATTTGAAAATTTACAAATAAAGAATTTTATTATTATTATTAGCCAAGCTCCTTAAAATTATAGTTGTATATTATAAAATGGCCGGCACGTTGATTAACCTAGTCTTCAGTCTTAATTACCACTACATGCGTTTTAAGATAAGCTTAGAATTGGTCATGTATAATGAGTCTGTCCTTTTTATCAAGCTATCATAGCAATAAAGAATTAAAACGTATTTGTCTTTCTATTTATAAACCTTTCGCTTTAACCCATGCCACATACTTGTTGTAAAAGAAATGTCACTTCTAAGCCAAATTTTCGAGACAAAACATCAAAGGAAAAGTCGACATAGAAATAAGACATAGAAAAATCGTCTAAAACTACTAAACAATATTGTGCGTATTCTGCACACAGAATGCCACAAGAGTCGTGTATAGGAGACCCTTGTCATTTTCCTGTCAATAGCAATAACTCCTAACTCTAAAGATACATTCATTGTCTCTTTATGAAAAGCTATACCGCACAGCCTTTATGTGATAATGTGTAATAAATTATTCATGAAAACAAAGTAACATGACGTTAATATTTTTCATACTATATTTATTTTAGGCCACTAAGTTTAATTTAATAGAAAAGACGCGAATAACAAAGCTGTTATCCTACGAGAAGATATTTGTAAATTATATATTACCTACTTATTTTTAAATATCTTATAAGTGTACGAATACTAAGCAGTCATGATCGTCGGCAGTGGTGTATTGTTTTGTTCACAGTTTTTTTTAAACATGCCTTCTCTGATATATTTATCTTAATGTTTTACTTCTATATTATTTGAACAGCATATTTGTTTAGGTCTTGGGTTACAATTGAAAGAGGAGGAATATGTATTATATTTGCATTTTTATTATTAGGATACATTTTTTTGAGTATTTAAAAAATATACTATTGTTTTTTTTTTCTTTGCTATTCTGAATTCGGTATCGTTGTTTAATATTTAATTTAGAACTCTGTATGAGCTAAATTGAAATATTAATAATGATGTAATTTACTTAATGAATAAAGATTTTAAAAGAGCTTTTATGTTACGTTGTTTTATATTATACAAATAATAATTGAAAAATAACTTAATTTTGGACTGAATAAAGATCGTGAAATAAAATAACATAATTTTCATATGAAACAGAGTTTAATAACTTCTTTTAAAAATCACTATTCATTATTCTTTTGTAGTTGAATGTAGCAGATAACGGGCAGGGATGATACCCACGGCCGTTTTCAGTCTGCTCACGACCTCGATAGCCGTGGCGAACGGCCCGCCATGAGTGCTCCGACGTGACTGCCTGGCTGATGAATATTTTTCAACAATCCTTTGTTTTTTTATTCGATTGAACGTAACCCCACGATATTGCATTGTTCGTCGTGTAGTTACTGAAGGCTTCATATGGAAATTTTTCTTTAATTTTTGCGCATTTTTCATCACTTTTAATTGTAAATACAAATAAATAACTTCGTCAATAACATTTATTTTTACATATATCTCATTGTGAGTGAGTGACTAGTCAGTCTGGTACGGCATTTTATATTATTATTAATGAGAGAATCCCGGCTTATATTTTAGCATTTTATCTCAAAAACATAAAAAAACAAGTGAATAAGAAAAGTATGTATTATAATAATAGGTAGGTACAATGTCACATAATATTTTTGTTAGTTAACAATGAGAAATTGTCGTTACTAAGTCAGCAACAATGTGTTTAGGATTTACATTGTCTTTGAGTTCTAAGTTATAACACAACACAACGTATTCTGTAGTTACAAACTTTCGTATTAACTTGATACATAACTTTATACTATAGTTTAATTATTAAGCCTGCGGTTTCTCTGATAAGGCATTATGCCGTACGTGGCAAGCTTACTACCTATGTTATTTAGTGTCTGATTTGTCCATCCAACAATACGGGATTTTTCAAGCAACGCAGCGGGAATAGGCCCCGAGTCAACTTAGCGCATACCACTGCTGTTCGTAAATCGCTCTTATGGACCTTATTCTATCTTGGCAGGCGGAGAGCAGAAAATAAGTCGCGTATATTGTCTGGCTGCAAAACTGTAAGAAATTTAGTTTATAACATTCAAAATATATTAAAATAAAAATGGGTAATTTGTTTAAAAAAAACAGCAAATATAAATTCATTAGTCGTTGACATTATCGTTTGATTTATTCAGCTTATAAAAATAATTTTTATTCCCCGCCACACTTAACTTGACCGGGTTCTTTTGGAATTTATAAGCCATTCTTATAAAATGGAATCGCTGGCACGTATTTTATCTCTTTTTTTACGAGAAAGCTCTTACTGCGGCATACGTAAATTATAGGGTAAATGGCAAAACTAATGGATGTCTTTGGATTAATATACATTATAACTTTGTTATTATTATTACACCTCGTATTTGTTATGCCATTGACTTACGAGTGTGCATGTTCAGATTGACAGGACTGACTCCAGGCAGTTAAACCCAACTAAATATTCCCGCGTAAGGAACTTGATCAAAAAAATGTTTCATATTGAAGAAATATTATTTTATGCTTAACTAAGATTTAAAAATGTTAAACATTTATTTGCTATAATTTATACTCTTCTGATTATAAATTACTAAACGTGGAAAATAGTAGGTCTTTATGAAATATTAATTTCAAAGGTTAATTTTGGGCAGTAATAAAATTATTCATTTATGCGTAATCATGTTCTATTCAAAACTATGATGCAAAGTTTAAAGGAATTATTCCGTTTGAATTAACCCAATCCTATTTTGATTAAATTCGTGATAGATATATTCGTTTTCGGTATTTATCTATGAATAATTTAAATGTTAATGTTATAATTCAGTGTTTACTTTTATTAGCTTTGTGTTTTTGCATAGCAATAAGCTCCATTCGAAACTGACATGGATGAAAGAAAAGAAGTCATTTCCAAAATGACCAATCGGATCTTTAAGATTGTTTCCAAAAAGGAAACAACCTGATTTTCATGTCCATTATTGTAACCGACTGTCGCAAAGAATTGCTTGCGGCTTCGAGCGCTTCTGCTATACCAACTTGATAAGATATGTAAATAATATAAATAAAAAACAAGTTATTGTAAGTTTTAAGACACTTTATTAACTCCCACCAAAGAAATATAAAGCACAATAAGATTAACGGTGCCACTTCTTTCAAAAGGACTACGTGAAATCTCTTCTTAAATGCAACGGACAAAGTTGAATCCATTTTAAAGTTAGTTCCAGCAGAGCTTTTAGCGCAATAAATGCCTTCCTTCCTCCTTCGCTTACGTAAAAGTTCTTTTAAAACAAAAAGATTTGTTGCTTATCCTGCTACAAACGCCGAACAGCTTTGTTTCTTTCCCAATAATTTATAAAGGAGTTTTCTTACATATCTTCGATACTAAACAAATTACACACAAACATTTCCTATTTTACGGATCCTTTTATAGTAGAAAATCTGTGCTCACGTACAAACTCTACTATTAGAATGTGAGTGGAAAGAATAGCACTATTGTAACTCGTTTCTGTCGCTCACAGTAATATTACGACAAACTTTATGCGGCTGTTGAGTTGATAAGTTTTAGGAAGAGAAAGGAGACCTAACTTGCACGAACCGAAATGCTTTCTTGGCAGGCCTGCCCGTCGTTTGATGTCGCTGGTTCATTTTCTGTTATCTCAACACATGTAAAAGTTTGGTTCTAAATTTACTTCAATACTGGTAACATCGGTATTAATTTTATTTTAGCTTGCAAACACTCACGTATTGGCAGAGTGACATAGCAGGAATGATACGGTGCGCGCGTCTTTATTAGCGAATTTTTGGTAGCCTTAAATAAGGTAATAGGAAATATGTGTAAATAAATATGTATGCGGGTAGTGTGTAAAATGGTGTTAGCAGCGGCTTATTCTAATACAACGTTTCGAAATTGTTAAAATTACGAATATCGAGGTCGGGACAAGGCTAAGGTTTGATAAAATGATTTTTTATTTGATAGGTTAGGGTTTTCAGATATTGACAGTAAAAGATCTGTAGTTTGTCGGACCTTGGGGTTCAGTCTGTCAGTTTTAATAATCGCTGACTGATTACTTACCTGATATATTGAATTATATTATCGACCATTATAGAGATGAAATATCTTCGTGAATAGTAGACCCCAGCCCTAAATATTTATAAAATAAGTTTAGGAAATTGAATCCTTTAATTAATCGGCTGTCGGTCCTCAAGTTTCACTTCGTTGACTTTATTGAAAAAAGATAAATTCATCTTGTTGACTTGATGAGTTTGGAAAAGATTAATTTAATTTGAAATCGGTTTTGGAATAAAAACGCTATCCCTTCTTCATTAACCTATAAGTTGATTACGTAGAGATTATTTTTATATTAATTTTTAAATGGACTGAAGATAAGCCTATTACGTCTTTTTTACTAATAACTACGCAGCTAAAACAGAGATTCTCTATTGATTTATCTATTTGATATGATTGTAACCCATTAATTTAGTATTTATAGGGAGGAAATCAATAAAATGCTACGCGAAGAATATTATTATATTGATGATAAATAATAAGTTTATTCCGGCAACATGTTCCTCTTTGCACTTTAACAACAATAATACAAGTGGTCTTCCTTCTTAAAGAAATAAATATAATTTCATGCATAAACTAGAAAGTTCGATTAAATAACACGCCTAAATAATTGAAGTGATTTGTATGTCGTTTATATGGACGCTCAGCTAGCCTACAAGAGTTAGAGGTATGCTTTAGATTGAGTTGTAATGCGTATTTTCATGTACGAAGATCCCCTCCTGATGATCTTCAGCACATCTTCAGCCTATCTTACAGCAGTAGTTTAATCATAATTACTACCAAGAAAGGACAATATTAAATTGAAATAAACTTTTATTAAAATGATTAAGTTTCTTAATAAGAATGAAGCGTAATAGTAATTAATTCACCATCTTGCTTTAAATTTAATTAAAATTAGATTACAAAGAAGAAAGTTTCAACATTTTCCTCCATATTACGTGTTACAAGTTCCTTCATTAAAATCTAATTATACATTTCAATGTGTCTTTCACCCAATAGCATTTGGCCTGTTCAATGTGGAATCCCTTTTCAACGAACTCTACTTTTAATAAAACTGATAAACTTTTATATGGAAGGAGACGATATTTAATTTTAGTTTTTTTATGCATACTATAGGTACTCTCACTATTCCAATTTAAGTAAATTTTAATAATTTCTATATTTTATCTATCTAAATAAATTCATTCATAGATCATAAACGTGACTAAATGAAAACCTCTGCATTAGTTTTTTTTATTATAAGAAAGTGATTTTGCTTCATATCATGTAGTGGTATGTAAATTATTGTTTGTTTATCCGTAATTCAAAAGTAAAGTAGAGTCATATTTTCGTAAAAGAAATTATCAGTTACCTTTATCTCCTGTGATATAATTCTATGAAAAAAAAAAACTGCTGTCAATAATACAAAACAAACTTAAATATTATGAAAATACAATTGGAAATACCAAACTGATAATCAGAACCAATTAAACTCCTTTATTATTGAGATTAATTTTAATGTTCATATTGGCCAAATTACACAACGCTTAATTATTTTAATTATTCATATTTTCAATTATGCAATCAAATATGCAGATATTGCAATCAAATGGTAAATACTATCAATACAATCAATTATTATGCACCTTTGTACTTAATTTTATGGTCAATTTCCAGCAATTTGGTTAACCAAACTAGTCGATTTTTTCCTCATTAGCTCGGTCATACAAACCAAACAAATTGCGAGAAACTAAAACTCTCACTAGTTCGGGTCAGTTAGATATCCACAATTTTAAATATTATTAAAATCTTGTACAATATATTACAGATAATGTACAAGATTTAGATTTTTAAATACTATATATTTAATAAGTTTTGCAACTGCAAGATTGCTTGGGTGCTTGTCGTATTTTATTTATTCGAGAAATTATAACTTCCAATTTTAGTAACTAGCATCAATTGCAATTGTTTTTTAAATCAAACCACATTTAAAATATATAATAAATGCAAAGCTAATTAAGTTGCAAAGCAAAAACTATTTTTATATTGAAGTATGTAATCCAAGTGTCCCGTGTTCCGAGTCACTAATTGCCGAGTTCCACTAACTGGCTCAACATGAACGTACTTTGAATAGTTTTTAATCCTACCATTAATTCTCTTACACGAATAGCTGTTTCAAATGTGATATTGGAAACAAGTTTCAGTTACAATTTACTAGATTTTAGTTGTATATGTGGGTACATACATATTTATTTTCAAACACGTGTAACTTAACACTGTAACCTATGTATATGTAAATATATAAATTGTATTATTCATTATAACCGTAAACATGTATATAGTAGGTGCCTGTAAGCTTTAGAAAAGACTATTTATTGCGAGCAACCGACGCACGCCGGACGGTAGATCGTGAAGAACAGAAAAGAGCTCTTGTTAATATTTAAGCGTGTCCCAGGAGATTACTTTTGGACATATAAAGCCTGGAGGATTTGTATAGCAATACAGAAAATATAATTTACGGTTCAAGAAAGAAAGGGGTACATGCCACGATAATTATTTCGGATTAGTAAAACGTTTTCTACGTTTCGTGAGTAGATTAACACAAATTTATTATCCCTTGAGTGGACTACATGTTATTTTTACTAATTTAAAAGACTTTTTCGAATTTACTGTTAATAATTTAAATCTTGCCACTATCACAAAAGCGGTATAGACTTTGAAACGACGGATTAAAGTAATTAGAAACAAAACGCGATAATAAGCAAAAAGTATTTTAAATTACTTAAAATTGCATGCATCATTCATCAAGCTACCATAGTGAAACGACTGCCATGCAATCTACTATAGCTATTAAAAGTAAACCGCAAAAACCGTGTTAATATCACGAAGGAATTTAAATTTTAGAAAACAATTTTTAAATATAGACTATCCCCAATTAGCTAAAACATTAAAAAGAAAGATATAATTCTGACTCTTTTCCTATGATAACCTAAATTATTAAAAACTACAGCTTAATCTGACTTGTATAATACGAAAAATGTTCGCTTAATCTGTCTCTAACTACGCTCGAGTTCAACGAACTTTAATTAATGCAATTCAAAATTTAAACTTTAGTTCACGCGTCTCTTAGTGTTATAATCTATGTATGTTATAGTGATATTTACTCAAGTAATACCTAAAGCTATAAGTACTAAGTAGGTAGATGTAGGTATATATAAGTACATAGAACAAACATAATCAAATACGAAAGCTCTTGTATAAATATTTGTTTACTATTCAAATGTTGTAAGTGTTTGATCTAATCTGATCAATGTGTTGTTAGATACATAAACATTTATTATTATAATTAATGTTATATTTGTTTCACCTCCATTACAACGACCTGATGGGACGAGGCTCTTAAGGATCTGTCATTTTTAAAGCGATATATGAAATAATTGTGAATTCGAGTAGTGTTACTTGGTTACCCTTTATTTACTATAGAACTAATTTAACAAACGAGAGAATATTTCTCGCGTATGACGCTTACAAACTGTGGGCATATAATGAATTTAGTCTGGCTTTCGAATCGAGCTGTCACAAGTAAAACGGGTCCGTTAGCAATCGGGATCATGAATTTTTCTAACGACTAACGAGCACCAGCAATCTATCAAATGAACGAAAGATCGAGACGTTCGAAAATTAACAAAAGGTATCTAGTGCGGGCCCGTAGCTGCCCGTTGAGTTTTATGTGCATTTATCTATACTAATGTAATAAAGAGGAAATATTTGATTGTTTGTATGTGTTGAATAGGCTCCGAAACTACTGAACCGATTTGAAAAATTCTTTTACCATTAGAATCGTACATTATCCCTGATGAACATAGGCTATAAAATATTTTCAAATACGTTAAGGATCCGTATGAAAACTTCAATAATGAAACCCAAAGTGTGAAAAAACATCATTATATTGCGTACGCTGCGGAAATTATTGACAATAGAGCAAAGTGATGTACTACAGTTTTATAGAAGACATCAATATCTACAAAAAAGTCTGCGATATCATATGTCTAACTATTACAGTTATGTCACAATAACTACTTTTTCATGCAATATGCAATAGTATATTTATACTAATATTCTCGAAATCTCGAAAAATTTGGCAGGGAGGTAGTTCTATAGTTAGTAGATAGCTAAGAACGGATTTTGTGACAGATGTGTGATAGGCATTTTCTGTTGACTGAAATATTAAAGATTTAAATTGAAATTTTAATTTTTGAAAAGATTGAAATTTTTTAAGATACTTTGTATATTTACCATAATATATCCTTACTATTATGATAAAACACTTATGGAAAGCTTCCTGACACTAATTAAAACCTAAAACAAACGTTCAATGATATATAAAACTCTTAAAAAACACAAAATATACATATAGTACAACCACTTTTAAGCGGAACACCGATGAAGTGACCTAGTCGCGTTTCGGGATCAGCTTAGAAGTAACCGGGATAACGAGAGGAGTGTGCCCTGTCAATTTGGACAGAGCACATTCGTCTCCTCAAGCCAGCATAGTGGAGTCGACTGTTGCGCGCGGACATCTCCAACTGTAAATAGTCAAACAGAAGATGAACAGTCTTTTGACAGTTCTTCCGTTTCTGAAACAGATACAGATGTAGATGACTGTGACCGTTATGAGATTGGCGACGAAAACTTTTTCATGTAATATATTTTATTTACTCATATTGCGTATTGCACTTCTAAACTCACGATTTGTAAATTACTGTTCGATAGCAATAAAAATATATTAATACATGAAAAAAAATTATTATGTAACATCGTCATACTGCATTTCACCATTTTGAATTTGTGAACTTTTAATAAATTTACAACTACATAGCTTAACAATCTCAAAACAAAAACTTTTAATCAATTGTCAAAGTTCTGTCATTTTTTATAAGTTTTTTCGTATGACATGACGCCATATTGGATCGGCCAATTAGAATTTGCTAATTCTGATAACAGAT
>JAPWLS010000999.1:0-29818 GCA_028551675.1 Tineola bisselliella
TAACCTATTACTTCCCAAGCGTCGAAAACTTTGGATTTTTTTTGGTGAAATCTTTAAATTAAGTTCATAATACGTTAAGAAAAAATAATATGACAAAAAAAATTCTTTAACGCTGAGTCAGCCTGTCCTATAAAGTATGACAATGGGGATATAAATTATATTTTGTTTTTATTTTTTTATATTATATATATTTGGTAGAAGTTTAAGAATCAGTTTTATGTACTTTGAAGTTGGTTACTGTTTTCTTTTACGGTACATAAAATCGGAACATAATGTTTTTTTTTGAGGCAACAAAAATGATCAATTTGAAAAAAATACATTAAAATTACGTAAAGATTATTTTATCAGAAAAATAGTATAAAAATACGAATTTCATCAGAAACAATAAAAAATAAAACTCTTAATAGGTTAAAAGAAAATTTGAATATAGTGTCTTTAAAATAGGACAGTGGGAAGTAATGGGTTAACCTGTTAACTGGGTATGACGAAATATTTCGTCATACATAAAAGCCTACTGCAATGGGCATGACGACATTTTTCGTCATGGAAATTAATCGTAATATATTTTAAATATAAAATATTTTATCAAAATAAATAAAAACCATAAGTTAAGAACGATATTCTTTTATTATTTGAGGTGTGATATTACTTATCGCTGCGAACAAAAAGTCTGAAACGAGTTGAACAATAGCTAAATCAATTTGACCCGGTTAAACAGATTACTATGTTTTTGTTTCTTTTCGTATTTTACTACTTTTCCTAATTTGTTATTGTCAGCTTAAATCCATATAAAAAACCATTATTATATTTGTGGCATATGAGATTCCTTTACGTCAATGTGACGGCAGCGATATTCTTATAGTTAACAAAATTGACGGCTGCGGTCTTTAAAGGTATAGTATGCAGCCCGACACTTCTAGTGTTAATAATAATGCAGATAAAAAATATAATTATCACAACGCATTATGGCAGTAAAAGAAAAACAAGAAAATCTTCTTAAATAAGCATTTCCAGCTTGTAGAGGACCGCCATATATATATATACCTATGTATGTACATACAGCACATAGTTTGATGATCTCTAATTGATTTATTTGTTACATACATGTCGCCCCACTATGCCGGCTAAACTGTAATCATAAGGAAGGAGGTGCGTGGAACATGCGATTCAGTTAATAATTGTATGCTATCAACCAACCAACGGTAACCATTTTTGGTTTCTCGGTTAATTTTTTTGTGTCGACTAACGATCTGAAGAATCCGCTATGTGAGGTCATTGAACTTTTTGGTCGGATATTAATTTGTGGGTAGACAGAATAAAATATTGAAAATTTTTTATTAACAATTTAAGATTGTTATTACCGATTGAAGTTTTTAAATTGATTTTTAACAATTGCCCCCACCTCGTATCGAGTTTTAAGTATTACCATCGTATTCTATGTTAAATTTTCTTTCAAAAACATATTTTTAATCGATGGACAAATTATTATTACTATCGGAAAAAAAAATTAATTAACAAGCGCGCTGCTTCGCATATAGTCCAATCAATGAATAAAGAAAGTGGAAAAAATTCTAACTCGGACAAAAAAAATACAGCCGTATAGGAAAAAAATAATAATATGAGTGTCTGTGTGGAGCAACTCGTGCCGAAATGGCGAACCTAACCTAAAAAATTCCGAAAGTTCGAAAAAACGGTTTTTTTTAATAAAAAAAAATAATGTCCCCGATCAGAAAAAGTTAAATTAGAAAGTTATAGATATTAAAAAAACACATCGATTCATATTTATTGAGTTTAATTCGGTGCATAACTTATCGAGTTATTTTTAAAAAATCATCGAAAAATACCATTTTTTGTTTTTATAATAACTTTTTTAATTTTTGGTTTTCTTTTTTAAAATTCACCAAAAAGGCAGGTATTTACTAGTCAAATAAGCTCGTTTTTGTAAAATTTAAAAGTATTATTTTTTTACCGAGATACATCGATTTTTCGAAAAAAAGGTGTCTTCGGAAAATGGCCACTCTTGCTCTAGAGAAGGTCATAGAAAATCGTCCGGGTACGCATTTTCTTCATGAAGAGTTGTACTTTCATGCTATTAAAAAAGGTAATCGATTTTTTTTAATTTTTAAGTTCAAAAAATGACTTTGAATAATTTTGGGCCATACTTTTTTCATTTTTTTTTTTAAATATCGGCTGTGGCTTAAATAGGTTACTCGCAATTTTTTACGAATTTATTTGATTGATTTAGCTGCAGTTAATAATGTTATTCTGAACGGGGTACTTTTAAAATGATATTGAGATATTAATCAAGTATTTTTTTTTATACAATGATGTGTTTTATTTATATGTACTTATTATTGATATTATGTTTTCTATTTGTTATAAAGCCTTCTCGACGAACAAATAAATTTATTTAATCAAAAATATATAATATTAATGTATATTCCAAAGAAAACCGATGAGAGACAAGAAAGAAAGGCGCGCAGTATGGCCCGCGCGCCTATGCGAAGCAGCGCGTTATGTTAATTATTTTTTTTCCGATAGTAATAATAATTTGTCCATCGATTAAAAATCTGTTTTTGAAAGACAATTTAACGAAGAATATGATGGTAATACTTAAAACTCGATACGAGGTGGGGGCAATTGTTAAAAATCAATTTCAAAACTTCAATCGTTAATAATAATCTTAAATTGTTAATAAAAAATTTTCAAAAATATTTTATTCTTAAAGCTTGTTCTTTTACCTTTAAAATGATAGAAAAAACCTGTCTGTATCACAAATAGAACCGGAGTTGTGAATTTTTGAAAATTACTCTTCAAGCCCAAAATCATCAAAATCGCGAACTTTCAATCCTGGCTAGCGTCTAAAATATTGTGAAAAATAAAAAAATAAAAAATACGGGTCTCTTTTTTTTCAATATAGAACCCGTAAAAAAAGTTTCGGTCAAATCAAAAATGTGTCGGTCAATTTTTGCCAAAATCTGTTCGGTTTGTAAAAGAATGCCCCCTATGTGAAAAATATTACTATTTTTTTTGCAATTTTTTATTTATTTATTTACTTTTGAGTAAATGGGCTCCAATAGAGCGCTTTTACTCGTCAATACATATACAAATATAAATGAAATAAATTTATTAATTTAATAATTATTAGTTTGATTTAGCTGCTGTATACTGGCATTGTCCACTTACATACTAATGTCATAATAATATATAATAAATCTACTATGATGTAGAAGAATAGCTGCTGTATAAGGGCATTGTCATCCTATTATATACCTAAGGGTAATTTTATTGTCCTAGGCCAAGTAGTTTTTGAGATATGATTTTTTTTAATTTTTTGGAATTTCTCTGACTGCGCACACAAAATATTTTATTATTATTATTTGTTGTTATTATTCCTACTTTTTATTGTTTAAGGGTGTTAAGAAAACATGTATCTACCTAATTAATGCGTTTTTCATCAGTAATTATTGGCAACATAAAAATTACGAGCTAAGACGTATGCAAATTTTTAATCACAAAATTTGCAATGTGATATTTGATCGATGCTGGTGCAAAAAAAATGTATGACAACCTTCTGGAACATTGTTTTAAAAACTTCTACACTTCTCACAGATTCCAAAAAGGTATAACAGTATTACATTTAATCGAGTGTCAATTTGAAAAAACACATTTAACTGGACTAAAGCGTCAAATTCCTAGAAATGCCAATATGAGAAGTGTAGAAGTTTTTAAAACAATGTTCCAGAAGGTTGTCATACATTTTTTTTGCACCAGCATCGATCAAATATCACATTGCAAATTTTGAGATTAAAAATTTGCATACGTCTTAGCTAACTGATGAAAAACGCATTAATTAGGTAGATACATGTTTTCTTAACACCCTTAAACAATAAAAAGTAGGAATAATAACAACAAATAATAATAATAAAATATTTTGTGTGCGCAGTCAGAGACATTCCAAAAAATTAAAAAAAAAAGTCATATCTCAAAAACTACTTGGCCTAGGACAATAAAATTTGATGTTTCGGTTCATCGGCGGCTTTAATTTTAAGTTTCGTAGATTTAGGTAAGCCACGATGGGGCTGATATGTCTTGTCAAATTAAAAAAAAAAGATAACCCGGAATAATGGAAACTGCATTTTTTCTAAATTCACAGATCAAATACAAGTTATTGCGAAGACTATTGTATTCAAAATGTCGGCTGTGGATCTTAATAGCAGCCTTGAATCAACGAAGATAGAAGTGAAACTTCAGTAAATCGAGAAAAGAATGAGATGAATATATATACCAAGGGTAGGATAATTACAAAGTTTATTCGTTTAAAAAAGAAAGTATTTTGATTAATTTTAAAAGAAATTTTATTTAACATATGTTACATAATTTATTGCTCAAGTTCCATATTTTAATTTTATTTTCATTTTTTTTTAGTGGGGTGCCTTCGGAGCCGGCCGCGAACGGCCTCTTGACTTTTACATAGATAAATAAATAAAATAGAATACGGAAAAAAAAATTTCGGTTCCTGAAAAAAATCCTGAAATTTTTTTTCAGATCTTGAAAGAGCTTATGATTCTGACCAAGATTGTCGTTTACACGAACTATATCGGACGTTTACTTTCGGAGATACAGCCAATAAGGCGAGCGGCGGACCCCCCCCCCCCCCCCCCCCTCACCCTTGTATCAAAAATCGCGATCGACGAGGTCGACGCGAGCCGCAACCAATTCCCCCCCCCCCCCCCCCACCTCCTTCATCCACCAAAAATCGCGATCTACGTAAGACATATAGCCATAAATCGAGCGTCGACCCCCCCCCCCCTTCCTCCCCTCCACACCCCCTCTCGCCATCCAAAATCATAAAAAAAAATCGAATAGGCCTCCAAATTTCGATCAGAATAACCCTTTACGCGGTCGCGCTGACGTCATCGGTTGTCGAGATATCGCAAAAACAAATTTTGAAATTCGCGCGCGAAACGTCAGAACGTGTCGCATTTCCGTTACATCCGCGTCACATCCGGTTTGAAATCACAACGATTCTAAAGAAGTTTCACTTCAATAATATAAAATTTATAAAACTAATTCTTCTGTCATAAATTTAAGAAGATTAGAAGAATTAAAGAAAATGTTAGATGCAGTAGGAATTTTAATTTGATCTTGCAAGACCAGTCATTTTGACTGCTCTGGTAAATCTAGTGTTAATAGACATCTGAAGCCATTAATAAAAGAAGAAGAGAAAAGTACATACTCGGAACTGACACTTCGACAATTTACTTCATTTCTTTTGTTTTTTTAACTTCGACATATTTCTCCATCTCATGAAAAAAATCGGAATTATTTCTGAGAATCTATGTAGGTATAAAAATAAAATATGAACATGATAACTTTAAAACAATTCACATTTTTAAAAATCTTCTGACCAAACATTTTATCTTAAAACAAAATATCTCTTATTTATTTAATTCACTTATATTTTTCTTCATAAATATGTATGTATTTAAGTACCTATATATTATTATTTTGTGTAATGTGCGTATTGTGTAGATTTAATTATTATTATTTTCTTTTCATTGCACCGAATATCACCGCTCACACCGACAAAGGTTAGCTGGTAGATAATACCGACGGCATTAAGCTCGCCTATATGGAAAAAAAATGCAATAAAGAATTTATTTATTTATTAAATCGTTCTCCTATAAAATTGGTATTTTGAAGATCTAACCATGTTAATAAACGTATTTATAAAATGCGTGATGTTTATTACAAATATATAAAACAATTTTACATTTAATTGTAAGTTCAGCCAGTAAAATACCACCAGTTTTAAGTGAAACACTATATAAAGTAACCTATTAACGATTGTTGGAATATTGTAATTTGTAACACTAGAACAATTTTAACGATTGGCAACACTGGGTTTTCCGGGAATTGTGAGCGAGGTCGGCCATCTTGGTGTTTTTTTTTTGTCTTCTTTTAGCAGTGTTATAATTGTTTTACACTGTACAATATTTACATGCTTGTTAATATTTATTTAATAAAATAATTGTTTTACAATAATTATTTATTTTAATTTTATTTAACTACTTAGAACAGCGGTTCTCAAACTTTTTTGGCGAAGGAAAAAGCCTTAATATAATTATAAAAAACTATGTATTTATGAATAATCATATTGCAATGTAATATTACGTAATATTTAGTTGGAATATTTGTATGTAACCTTATAATCTCCCTTTGGTGGGTATTTTTTGCAGTATTTTAGCCCTAGGATTCCGCGGAACACCACTTTGAGAATGGTTGTTTTACACTGTACAATGTTTACATGCTTGTTAATATTTATTTAATAAAATAATTGTTTTACAATAATTATTTATTTTAATTTTATTTAAATACTTAGAATATAATTATTTAGTTATTACAATGAAGCATCCTTCGAGTCGACATTATGGACAAAGCAGATTAGTCGTACGTACAAGGAGTAAATCGATTCTCGCGTTAATGGTTAACAGTGATGAAACATTTTACGTTCAGAGTTTGACATTAAAACACTGAATTAAATGTCAAAATAAATCATTATAACAGAAAACTCGGAAAGCTTTTGCAACGACCTATTATAGATACAGATATGTAGTTCACTTTTGTTTTATAATTAAATATAAAAAGACGGGAACGGTCATTTGACCAAAAATAATACCGAAATTTATTATTTTCCTAATTTTATCTATTATTAATGTTTGTAGTGTTTCAAAAATATATAAAAACTAATTAAATGTTGTGTAGTCATTTGACCCTGTTTGTAGTTTTAGTAATAGCAATAATCCAGGTTTAACGTGAAGGTTATGTTAAGTACAACTCAATTATAAAAAAACTATATAGTACGCAGTCACAGCACAAATTGGTGGAGTCGGTCGGTCGTTAAACCTGGCTGCTTTCACGATAAATTCAAAACGCCTCTAAAACATTTTTAATAGTATCGTAGACAATATTTATTAACCAAAATTAATCCCTACTAATATTATAAATGTGAATGTGAGTTTATTTGTTACATTTTCACGCAACAACTACTTAACCGATGATCATGAAACTTTGTACACATATTTTTGGAGGTACTAGAAGTTACATAGGATACTTTTTATTATTCAAAAAATTAATTATTTTTTACTATAGTTTCGGCTGTTTGAAATCATATTGATTCATTTCTACTGAAATGATCCCTGATACTTATTTAATGACTTAAATGCGAGCGAAGCCGCGGGTAAAAGCTAGTAAATAATAACTTAAAATCTAAAATAATAAATATTTACATTTCTATTTCAAATATTCCGCCCTAATAATGTCCAGAACCGCTAAGAGCAGCGTTCTGATATCCTTGTTGGAACTGGTCACCTTCTTCTAGTTTAACATTTGACCCGGCCTGATATGCCTCAATCGAACCTGTTGGTTCATAGATCGCATTTTGATCGCCACTCGTGGTTTGATATTGGGTTTCTGGTAACTGGTATTGATCCCGTAATTGCTGACTTCCATATTGATTTGGTGTTTCTTTGTATGAACCTGAAAATTTTCATTTGTTTTTACATTACAAATAAAAGCTATTAGGTACACTAATTTCAAAATCATACCATCATCAAAAATTCCATTGGCTTCATCCTGCGCATTCCTTTCCAATGATTTGAGTATAACCTCTGGTGTGGGAGGCGGAGTGGGCAGATGTGCGCCTTGAGGATGAAACCCATTCTCATCAGCCGTGTACGTCACTGCATAAACTAACCCATCATCTCCAGTGTAGGAGTAAGCCCCCTGAACTGTATGAGTCTTTCCTTGATACTGACCAGCTTCCTGAGTCCGTATCCCATTGTCTGTTTCAAAACCATACCGGTAACCGTAATCGGTTTTGTCTGATTCGTAATTTAGTATTCTAGCTCTATTTAAAATGTTATGGATCTGGAAGTTCTGGTTCAATTGGTATTGAGATGTATCTGGAGGAAGTTGATGTTGCGATATTGATGATGTTTGATATTCATCATGATAAATTTGAGATGCATTTGTGAGATATATTATTAATAATAATATTACTATCTGAAATTAAAATATTACACATTATATTCCAAATTGCTAGCACAGAAGGGAGTCGTGTTCAGTAAATTGGTGTATTGTCCAAGATAATACGGTTGGCTTATTATTTATTCTTAAACACTATTTTATTTATTATTACACGTGAACACTACACTTATAACAGTACCGTTTTCATTATTTCGCAAACCGCTAACCGCTTTCGCCAAAATATAAGTTACAAATGCGAATCACAAATCTCACCTTCGTATTTTATAAGCATTTTTTGGATTTCTGTGCTTATACTGGTAAGGAATGCGTGAAGATGATTGTTGTTAGGTAATGTTAGGTAACCAATGATATACTGGACAAGTAGAGCATATTTTTGTGTAGTACTATGAAAGGATTAGACTTGCCATTTTTATGACTCAAAGAATGTATGACATTTACTTGGATTTAGTAGGTATTTATAACGCGATAAACAATTGTCCATTTTAAGTGTAGTCTTTACGCTCGAAAAGCGATCTGTCTATTTGATAAATTACATTCAAAAGGAAAACGGAACATGGATTTCATTCATAAAAAATACTTTATAATATCTATCTATATATATATATATAAAACGCACAGCCCAAACCACTGGACGGATCGGGGTGAAATTTGGCATGCAGGTAGATGTTATGACGTAGGCATCCGCTAAGAAAGGATTTTGATCAATTCCACCCCTAAGGGGATAAAATAGGGGATGAAAGTTTGTATAAATCTTATTAGATTTATTTCATTCATTATTACGCAGACGTAGTTGCGGGCAACAGCTAGTTCACTAATATAACTTACTATTATTATTAATTATATCTCTAAATAAACTTTCTTTTTATTATTTTTCTCGTCATACGTCATTCCGAAACTGAGATAGAATTTAACGACGCATATAATCACTATATGTTAATAATTTATTTTCATTTCATTTTTTTTAAATGGTACTTTCAATATATACCTACATAAAAAAAATATTAAATAAATTTCATAACAACCAAATGTAGAATATAAGTTCATTAATTTATTGATACAATAAATTGATAAAATAATATTCAAATGCCAAGTCTAAAACTAAATAAACTCTATGGTGAATGAGACACGCTTTCTTAGTATGATTAGATATTTATGTATACAGACAAATTAATGTAAAATTCTAATTTGATAAAAATTAGAATTTCGGTTAATATTTCTGTAATTTTTATTATGAAATATTTCAAAGCGAATATTAAAAGGTGTAAAAAGCCGGGATAGTGAGACCTATTTTTGAAAGTCACTGTAGAGTGGTAGGCTAGTTCGATAGACGAACCTTTATGCATTAACGTGCCAATTTTTCTAAAGAAATGTTTAATGAGGCCATAGACGTGCCATCAAATAATTTTGGCTCTGTGATTATTGGGAAAATAATAATAATAAATACGTAATATAATAATAATAATAATTGCAACGTTTAATTACACGCATAATTTTAATCGGTCGTCAAAAAATACCTACTTCACACTTTTTTCTTAGTGCATAATGAATTTCTGATCAGTGATGTGCCCAAAATATTGTGTCGCGTGCCATTGGTTCGCCATCCCTGGACTAGTTGTTTAGATGTTTATATTTTATTATTTTTCTCAGACTACTGATAATTTTTACACCAGTCTGCCGCCCAAGCGTAATTTTACAATTTTCAAGAAATGTGAGTATCTGGCTTGACCCAACATAGTGGCATTAACTGGTGGTTGCGAACTTTCCTCTATGACATTAGTCAGTATGTAGTCATCTGTCAAGCTACTGTTGCAAATAAATTTGCGCACTACTACTCAGGTACATCCGAAGTTTCGTGATACGGCCGTCACTTCTGTAGCTTACGTGAATTTTGACATATAAGCCCTTAAAAATTCCTGTCAAATGTCCGTAAAATAAGCATTGTGTGGCCTATCCGTATATCGCTGTGAAATCCGTAATTTCGTGAATGATTACGTAACATCCGTATTTTCGTCCGAAGTGCGCCTGAGACGGAAATCAACTACTAGATTTGCGATAAGATAAACACGAAGGTAAGACGCATAAAATCTTCAAAATGTCATTTTTTAAAAATAATTAATAAAAGTAAGTTAAGAAACATAGTTAATTAAAAATAAAGCATTTAGGTTTTGCTCGTTAGCAAAAATGTAGGTTTTGGGAACTCGAAAATGAAGTATCTATTGTTTTATAAACAAACACTTGTTAGACAGACAATGTTGCAGTTTAAGTTAGAGCTAGATTCGTCGTCATAACAGGAATGTTTTATATGAAATGTAAATAGGTTTTTATGTGTTTGAGTTGTCCTGTCCAGTCCAGGTCCAGGGAAGCTACTCAGGCGCACTTCGGACGAAAATACGGACGTTTCCTACTCAGGAACACTTACGTAATCATTCACGAAATTACGGATTTGACAGTGACGTCACGACGGATAGGCCACACAATGCTTATTTTATGGATATTTGACAGGAATTTTTACGGGCTTCTATGTCAAAATTCACGTATACTACAAAAGTGACGGCCGTGTGTATATATCTATGTATTTATTTTTGAGAAAACATTTGTTTTTTTTTTTAATTGAAAACAAAAGACAAAATACCTTTGGATAACTTTTATTAGCACTTAACACTTAGCACACTAATTCAGGTCTTGGTTTAATAAGGAAAACCACCTGATCTGAACCCAGACTGAGGAGTCAGGTACTGTCTGGATGGAGCACTTTGTCTGAAAGATGCACGGGCAACAGCCACACCACTACCTGAAGCGTCGGCGTATTTACCTTCATGGTAGCTTCCTAAAAAGAGAAATTATTTTTAAATACTGTAGCAACTACATCAAAACTTACTTTTTTTCTAAATAGAATTCAGTTTTATTTTATTACTAACTTTTACTTGCGGCTTCGCCCGCATTTAAGTCATTAAATAAGTATCAGAGATCATTTCAATAGAAATGAATCAATATAATTCCAAACAGCTGAAACTATTGTAAATATTTTTTTTTAAATAAAAAATATCCTATGTTACTTGTAGTACCTCCAAAAATATGTATACAAAGTTTCATGATGATCGGTTAAGTAGTAGTTGCATGAAAATGTAGCAAACAAACTCACATTCACATTTATAATATTAGTAGGGATTATTTTATGTACAGGCTATGATTGAGAAGTTTCTTGAGAAGGGGCTCTACGAAATAACTGATTTTCAAAGTGGACGTTAGACAAAATAAGTTTGGGAACCTCTACTCTAAATAAAGCTACAAATGACAATATATGAAAACAAATGACATCTAGTACTTGAAGTGAACAAGACGCTATTACAGTTGCTACATATTGCACAAGTCCAAGTGTTTCAATAAGAACTTGCGGATGATGCAAAAGAATAAAGAATATTGTTTTGTTTATACCCTAATAATTAATATTAGATGGTTATACAAAACAAAAAAGATATTGACTATGTAGTGCCTGATGTTAAGCTAGAGATTGAACTTGCAGAAGAAGCAATATTTTGAAGAAACTGCTTACCATCATCAAAAATACCAGCAGCCTCATCTCTGGCATTCTGCTCCAAAGCCCTAGCGATTTCCTCAGGCACTGGAGGAGCAGTTGGAATATGAGCACCCTGGGCTTGGAAGCCATTGCCATCAGCTGTGTATCTTACGCTGTAGACTTGGCCATCATCACCTGTATAGGAGTATCCTCCTTGGGCTTGGATACCGTCAGCTTCATGACCATTTTCTTCGGCTTGGATACCTATTGGATAATTTACATCGAATTCGTGATTCAAAAGAAATGTGCTGTATCTGAATTAAATTTTTCTATTGTGTTTTTACATTTATTTCCAAGTTAAAGTTATTGTTAACTTGTAAAATATTGTTACCGTTTTCAGTTTCAAATGCATAATGGAACCCTTGTTCATTAACATCAGAATCAGATCTCAGGATAGCAGCATTCCTTTCCAAAGCTGCTCTAGGTCTGGAGGACTGGAAGTCCGAACCCTGGTTGTAGTACGAACCAGCTGAAGCTCTAAATCCAGCATTTTGTGGTGGGAGATATGCGGGGTTTAGAGCGCCCGCAGTGCAATATCCGAAGACCGCAGCAAGGATTACCTGTTTAAATTAAAAAGGTTTTAATGACTGCAGAGATGAGCCAATGAACTCGAGCGGAATTTGTTCCAGAAGTTCTGTAGTTAAACTCGAGTTCTAATTTTAAATTTAGAAACCAAATAGTACTAAAATCTATCCCATATGTCCAATAATAAAAATACATAATGTATTGCGATCCGTTTTCGTCGAATCACGAACTGAGAGATCCAAAAAAGCGACGTACCAATTTCATGTTGCTTACATCAAGATCAATGAACGAGTGTATTGAATCGATAAAGCGTTTCGATTTTTATACCGAGTGCAAGTAATGTGAGCGACGGATCTTCATTGCCAAGGTCGGGCTGTAGGATGCAATATTATATGCTAATATATTATACAGCGTAATTGAGAGATAATTTTGGTCTCCTAGCTTCCTATTGTTTCGCGAGACACCTACGTATTCCATCTCACATTCAAAAAGCCCTAACAATTATTTCTTACTATAAGAATTATGGACTTAATTTTTACTAGATTTATAATTCAATATTGGTTAAATTCTTATAAGAATTTTAATACTCAGGTGTGTTTAATTGTATTGTTATTCTGAGTCATTGTTTGAAGCGAATTTTTGAAGTGACATTTGACCTCCAGAGTTCCTGAAACATATATAGTCATTTATGTTTACTTGGACTTTCAATTATTAAATCGATTATTATCATTGAATAAATACATGTCATCTAACAACGCGGAATGACGACACTAGAGGGCGTTCGTGTAGTAGAATTCGCTTTAATATATCTACTTTAACTTACAGTAGTAATTTAAAAGACATTTTACAACTTACTAACGTGTTTTTTAAGATTATTTATTGATTTTGACGGTCATAATATTGGGTTTAAATAATAAAAAATATAGATTATCTGCAAGATGTCTTTTAAATTAGATAATAAACAATCACAGCGATTATCAAATGGATACAGTTTTTGTAGGTATATAAACGATAGAAAGAGAACCCATCGCGATGTCGTGAACGGCAAAGGAGATATGTGCATCCCTTTCACACCAGCACTTTACACATGCCTCAACTTTAACAAATGAACGCAGGCGGTACGATTAGCTCAATCTGTATCCATTTGAAGATTGTCGACTGTACATAATAAAGTTGTAATATTTATTTCAAATAATAATAATTCTTTATTATACTACAAAAACATTGGCACAATGGCGAGCTAATAATAAATAAACAGTTTTCAGGTTATGGTCTAGGTCAGTGGTTCCCAAAGTTGAGCTCCAAGGACTCCAATCTTGAGACTCTTGTGTTAGAAAAATAGGGGTATAAATGTTGGTAATGATTAGAGATTCGAGTAACGAGTCGCGAAACTACTTAATGCAGTGTTATTTGTTCTAATTGGAATGAAAATACGTTACCAATATGAATGAAGGAATGTTCTTATAAGACATACATACATATTGTATTTTGGGACTCACTCAATATCCGCTTGTGGTAATAGTAATTATAGTGGATGTAGATACACAGACCAGCAATAGCAGTCCAAAAAAAATCATAAAAAACAAACTTATTCAAAAATCATATTACACGTTAGATGAATATCTTACTGATAAAAAACCTTGGACATAATCTATGTCATTTTATGTTTACCCTTAAGCCGCGTCTCCTGCTCCTGTTTCTTCGAAACATTAGACAAAAACATCGAAACATTGGGGCGTGGCCGTACACATTTTTTTTCCGTGGTCGACGGAAAGCAAAAACATTGCTTTAGGTATACAATTGGATGACAATGTCCCTATACAGCAGCTAGTCTTCTACATCATAGTAGATTTATTATATATTATTATGACATTAGTATGTAAGTGGACAATGCCAGTATACAGCAGCTAAATCAAATTGATAATTATTAAATTAATAAATTTAATTCATTTATATTTGTATTTGTATTGACGAGTAAAAGCGCTCTATAGGAGCCCATTTACTAAAAGTAAATAAATAAAATAAGTAATATCTATATTAAGATTGTATATATTATAGCTAGTATTGTATATATTCAATAATAATAACACAAAACAAATTAATTGATTAGTCAATTAAATATTAATAGAGTGTAATTTGTAATTGTAAAAGAAGATTCCAGGCGCGGGTGCACCCACATCTTGAAGCGTTTTGTTATTGCAATGTGATTAGACAAATTATTAGCATGTCAGTTAATGAATTTACCATTGTTTTATGTATAATATAATATAATATAATATAATATAATATAATATAATATAATATAATATAATATAATAATAGGACCCCTACTCGCCCCTTGTCGCTCAATGTCACACTTCGTCGAGATCCCCCCATATTCTTAACTGTTTTTGTGTCAATAACTATGATTTGATATTGTCAAGTCCAAGTGTTTCAATAGGAACCTACAGATGATAAAGGAGAATAGAATAGTCCTAAATATAGCTTTAAAAGCGATCTAAAATACGCACTATTATTAACATTTATTTCCGCGTGTAACTAATTGTAATATTTATAGCGTAATTTAGTGTAATGACAAATAATGACATCATATGTACTAGGTACAGTCAGTGTTAAAAATAATGAAGCTGATTGTTTAAAGCTTTTTAAGCTAAGAACGATATTGCAACAAAAAACACGGACAGTATGGTGAGTATAAGCTTTACGTTATGGCAAGCCGGCATAGGGGAGATTGCAAATAATTCTACTCAATCTTGTAATAAATGGAGTGTGGACGTATGTTAGGGTAAAAGAAACAAAACAAAAATGGCCGACATAATGATGTACAGTGGTACCTCGATATACGAGTGTTTTGAGATACTTTCCGCCGAGCGAGCGATATTTTGCTATTTTGCTATTTTGAGATACGAGCAAGGTTATGGAACGAATTAAACTCGTATGTCGAGGTACCACTGTATTTCCTTATACAATGTATTGATTTTATGCGGCTGAATAAAACAAGAGAAATTCACACTTTCCCTTACAATTTACCTTAGATTATTTTATTCGATTACTTTTTGCAACATGATGTAGTTAAAGACGTTCGAAAACGGGACAATTTTGAGTCCCGAAGCTTTTTTCGGGGACACCGGGACGGAGAACCGCAAAAAGGGACGGGACGTTACTTATAAAGGACATGGTTATGTCTAGTCTATGAGGTATGCATTCAGCTTGATTTTAAGCTAGAGTACGGTTCAAGAGTGAAGACAACGGTCTTTATTATGGCTTGAAGAACCTGAAACGAAATGAAATGAAAATCGAAATGAAATGAAATGAAAATCGAAATGAAATGAAAACCATTTATTAGCATAGGCACTAAAAACGTGCGCTAGTTCATCGTCAGATTCTATAATGGCTTCGGAAAGGCGTATGACGAGAAGAAAACCACCAATCATAACCTGTACATAAAATAATTAACAAAAAAAAACTGAATTTTTATTCAGAAAAAAGTAAATAACAATTCATGTCACATAATTCGCAATAATACATAATTCACAAGAATTAAAATTAGATCAGATCCACGCTGCAACCACACAGGTATCAATCAGCCCACAATAATATGAAAAACTATGCCGGCTAGTTGCTAGTGTTATGTTAACTGTCCTAGTGTGGTGTAGGTATACCACTTGAATTACATTCGATAATAAAAAACCATTAAAACAATCAAATATAAAGTCAAAAAGGGCATTTAAAATAGCAAAACTTGAACTTTGAAAGAGCCTATGTTACCGAAAAAATCAATGTTCAAATTGAACTTTAAGTGACCCTTAAAGTACACGTGCATCCGCATTACACAGTCATAATCTCACGATCACAACGAAATTCAATCTGTAAGAAGTTGGAGAGCAACTATGATAACTCGAATTAAAAAAGTCACCGTTCGAGTTTTATTTCGAGTTAGGTTTACTCAATTTAATAAAATAATAATCATACTTCCAATGTTTGTATAACTAAGATTTTTATGTATGTGTATTTTATATCTTTTTCTAATGAGTTGCAGTTGTAGTCATCCAAGATTTAATAAATTATAGACCTTAAGCTTTCATGAATCAATGTATCTATTAGTAAAAACCGAACGTAAAACTGAAGGTTATTTTCTAAGATTAACCAATATATACATACTTTATTACCGAAGAACGATATTGTTTTGTAAATAAATAATAATTGTAATGATCGAGTTACAAAAGTACACAATCAGTTATATACAAAATGGTACCTAAATAACAAAATTTATGAATATATTTTGTACCAATAAAGGAACTGCTACAAGGTTGTGACATTTAACTCCCAGTGATGCGTAACTACTGTAATCTAGTTTACTGTACTAATGCATTAATTATGCAACCACACTGCATAAGCGTAGCGTTTTAAAGAGCGGGTATTATTACTTGAGGATTTTTTTAAATTCCCCGAGCACACATATACTCAGTACCAGTGGTTCTCAAACTTTTTTGGCGAAGGAAAAAGCCTTAATATAATTATAAAAAACTGATTTATATGTATTTATGAATGCAATGTAATATTACGTAATATTTAGTTGGAATATTTAGATGTTACCTTATAATCTCCCTTTGGTAGGTATTTTTTGCAGTATTTTAGCCCTAGGGTTCCGCGGAACACACTTTGAGAATGGCTGCTCAGTACTATGGGTAATTAGGAGAAGGAATATTTCAAATTTTAAAAATGAATTCCTTAATGTATTTAAACTAGTGATTTTTGGGGTCTTAGCGGTGTCCTTAAAAATCGCTTTAAAAATCAACCGCCAATGTGAGCATTAACTAAATCTTGAACGCAATTAGATATTCCTTTTACGCATATTAAACCTCATCGTCGCCTGCGGCAAACACAAATTTTAGGATACAACTCATAAATTAATTTGATGAATTATTACAAATTGTAGTTAATTTAGATTTTAATTGAGGTCAACAACTATCGTTATTATTTCGGGATCTTTTTAAATAGAGCATTTAATATAATAACATTTGTAATGTTTTTAAGTAATTAGTTTTTATTCATAATTATATTGAACTAGCTAGAGCAGTGTTTCCCAACCTTTTTTTGTCATGCCATTTAAAATTCTTATGCTCCCCCCTTTACGTAACCAAACACCCAGTTGATATTTTAGTCTCGTCAAGCGAAATTATCTAATAATTATTTACCGCAATTATTTAAGAATTTGCTTTTTTCGTTAAATTTGGCACCGAAATCTACAACATTGCATTTCGAAAGGGTTAAACTTGTGTCGAGTTCATTTTCGGGCCCCACTTAGACGATCAAACACTGAGCTAGAGCATGATCCGTGAGAATAAACAATTGCTACCGCGGTTATTTATCAGGAATTGTCTTTACAGTTGCGGTTTGTCGATACAATGTACACCTCCCATATTGAAAGGGTTAGTGTTACCTATCCTCTACTAATCCAGCTTGTTGAGACGATTGGGTTATGTTTAGCCCGACAACTTACTAGCAGATTCCGAAACATGTATGGGTTACATTACATTATTCTATTATTCTATAACATTCTATAACATGCTACCACCACTCAGCATCAGACAGGCTCCATCGAGTCACATTTATAAAAATCTTCTGATTAAACATTTTATTTCAAAACAAAATATATCTTAATTCTACTATTTATTTAATTCACTTCTCTTTTCTTCATAAATATGTATGTATTATTTTATGTAATGTATGTATTGTGTACATTTAGTTATTATTTTCTTTTCATTGCACCGAATATCATCGCTCACACCTACAAAGGTTAGCTGGTAGATAATGCCGACGGCATTAAGCTCGCCTATATAAAAAAAAATGTATTTCACAATAAAGAATTTATTTATTTATATGATAATAATCTCACTATAAACCTAGAAAGGGTGGGTCCAGCATTAGAATTTTATATATATCGATATAGTTACATGCGTTCTCAATTTATCATGATTTTGACCGATGTACTAACTGTGTTATCGATAGCTCCGTGTGAAAGGTCAGATGCACAGACTGCCGCGCCTGCGTTCTTGCGCCCGCGCCGCCTAAAGATTAAGTGATGTTATTTCATTTTATCGATAATGTATTTATAATTAATAATTAACATGGAAAATTAGTATGTGGTATAGTGTGAAGGAACAAATTTGAAACTGTCAAATGTCTATGTCAAATAAAATCCATTGACAAACTATTTCAGAATTTCTTTCACAATTAATAGATCATAATTTCGTGTGTAAGTATTTGGAGCGGCATTTTACACATAAACGAAGTTCTCAAGCGGTGAGTTCAAAAGGATTGTTCATGCGTGTACCTGATATTGCACCGATTTCAGAAAATAAATTAAATAATAAAAAATCTGACCAATAGGATGGATCCTACTAATAACACTCCATTTAGACTCTAAACAGAATCACCATGTATAATTAATTACGTAATATACTTTCATTTTTAATTAAACACAGCACTTATAATAAACGTAGACTTTAAAACGATAATTACGCAAATATAAACCAATAATTACGAATTAAGTAAATCCAATTAACAACATCGATAACATCGATATCGAACAACGAACATCACTAGTAAATGTGGGACCGGTAATGCCTCTCTAGACTAGATCATGACCTAATGTTAAGCAATCTTACCCGTTGCGACTGAATTGCCGACAAATTAATAATAACTATGGAAATTTATTATACCTGTGTAGGTACATTTTGTCATAAACTCCAATTTATATTTAACATATATTATATTGAATTATCTATTTAATGCATAGATTCCTAAACCCAAAACCAACGAAGAACCAAGACGACTGTAGCGATGATGTGTTAATAACTTAACTTCAAGCAGTTTTTTACTTTATTACTTATATTTTAGGACTTAACCCTTAAATGGACAATGTTGTTTTTAAACAACACTCACATTATTGCAAAAAAAAAGTATAGTAAATTCATGTCTAGATTTTTTTACTCATTTTTCCTAGACAGTAATACATGTCTATTACACAAATATATTTTTTTAAAACGTAAAACAAAAATCGTCCATTTAAGGGTTAAATATGAATTATAAATGTTAACCTAAAAATACCTACGTAATATTTCTTAAACAAAAAACAATTGAAAAACAAAAGAATAACTGACAGCCCGTTTGAGCGCCAAAATTAGGCTCAGTAATCGAATTGTCCGAACAATACTGTTACTAAGTACTAGAGATTCATAAATAAATTAAATAAATATATAAACATATTTATTGCATACATAAATTAGTACAAAGGCGAGCTTAATGCGATCTACCAGCTAACCACTAAAAAGGAGAGGAATGCGGTGAATAAGACATATGTACATATAATAAGAGATAAAAGATCTGATTACTTTAATGCTATCCCTACTAATATTATAAATGTGAATGTGAGTTTGTTTGTTACGTTTTCACGCAACAACTACTTAACCGATCATCATGAAACTTTGTACACATATTTTTGGAGGTACTAGAAGCAACATACTTTTTATAGTTTCCAACCGACTATAGTTTCAGCTGTTTGGAGTCATATTGATTCTATTGAAATGATCTCTGACACTTAATTAATGACTTAAATGCGAGCGAAACCGCGGGTAAAAGCTATATTATAAAAAAGGACCCCTACTGTGACAAATCTAATAAAATTTTAATTATGGTTTAGGACTACATGCCCAAGATAATTGAAGACATTGAATATTAGATATCACTGGTAAATAATAACGCCTAACAAATTGCTACTAATGAATATATAGGGTATCTCAAAAGAAAGCAAGTCGAAGTGAAACAAGTGTAAACTTTCATTTGAGACATCCTATATATATTTTTTATGACAATTACAACCAAAAGGACCAGCAGGATGTATGCAACTTTGTGGGAGACCACTGGGAGTTTTATCTACGCATCAAGTATAGCCAGAATACAAAATTCAGAGCGTTTGAATTGTGCAGAGTCCGTTAAATAAATTATTAATGTATGAAGTACCTAATTAAAACACTTTATGCTATATAAAGGTTAAATATGTTGCTACTAAATACTGCGTAATAACAATCTGTTACTGTCCAGTTAGTTTCAGCCCGTTAGTTAATTTTACTTTCATTTAGTTGAGGCAAGTGGTTTGAACTTTGAGATGAGGTAGTCGTCGGATTACGGTCACGACTTCATTGTAAGTACAACGGAGTTGAGGTAGCGTTTACACTGAGGGACTGTAACATGTTCTGTATCAATTTACATTCATATATTTTTCTTTTTTATGATTAAATAAATAAATATGATATTATCTAATACATAAAAATAGACACAGATAAATACCAACCACTAACTACATTACAGTTATTTAGATAAATTGGACATTCCTGGACGGCCTGGATACGCGTGGTCGCAACCCGCAAACTTCAGTCAATGAGCGTGAGTCGCTGGTATGACGTCATAGGAAGAAACTAGTAAGCTACGAATCCAAAAAATGGTACATATATGTATTATAAGTCCACTAAAATAATAAAAATGAAACTAAAACCACCAGACACCACTACACACTCCATAGCCCGTTTGTGACTACTAACTATAGGCGAAATTCTTTCTTTGTTCGGTTGTCAAAGAGTTTTAACGAGCATTCCTCGAGCGTAGTTCTTTTTTGTAGTAATATTAAGCAATTAAAAAAGAATTTACCAACATTACTATTAGATAAACATCCCTAACTGATTCCCCGACTGAAACAGACCAATCTATAATACTGTTATTTCATTATCAATGACGAAAACTTTACCTACTTGTTTTTTTATTTCCATTTGTGCGTAATTATTTTTTCGTATTTACCTATAAGTTTTCTGAATAAATAAGATAAAATCATTAATTCATAATAAAATAATGTTATAAAATTAATTTATTTCATTACTCCAAGTAAGTAAGTAAGTCCACGTAAGTCTTGTAACACGTCACATGATAGTTGAACTTAGTGTATAACCGCCTTAAAGTTGAGTTACATTTAGTTACATAAGCATTTCGGCTTCGTAATCTTGACCCAGTGTGATGACTTCTAAAACTGACTTATGAACTTTTCTATTTTAATAAAATAATTACTCGTCATTGCAAATTCTTTTTAATTACGAATCTAATTTTAGTAGAAAAAAAAAAGAAAATTGTTTATAATTCGAATATCAGGTGACCTCTGATATTTCTAGATTTACTTTTAAAAAAGATAAATACTGTCGTCGACAGAAAAGAGGTTGCAGTTGTTAATAGTATATATATTTTTATAAATAAAATTGTAAAATTGTAAATTTGAATTTGGAATGAAAGAACGCGAGGGTCGTTCAAATGAAGACTTGCATGTTGGTTGCGAATGGGAACGGATGTGTGTGCTTAGATTATAAGAGATTGGTAATATAGTGTAAATATAATTTTAAGAGTTTTCATTCAGACAGTCCACTTGCTCTATTGGCTACAAATACTTATTCTTTCACTTTGTATGTATATTACCATAAAATAGGCACTAGAATTCTGTTAATAGATTTCTTATCACAAACTAACACTTAACGAAATAACATTATAACATTAATAACACCCAAAACGCCTCAGGTGTTCTTATAACAGATCATAGATAACTTGAAAACAAAAAAAGACGTCTTAATAACCTTTAACTAATAAAGACAAAAGAATTAATTTCAAATGATTACTTAATTATAAATACTTTTTATTACATAGATAGCATTTATTTTAGTGTGAATTATATTTTTATATGTAACTAGCTTTTGCCCGCGGCTTCGCTCGCGTTAAGAAGTATTATTAATTATGTATAGTTTTTGCGGCTTTACTTTTGTTTAGCGTGTGTAAAAAATTTATCAAAATCCTATTTAAGCGGACGTCTTCATCATAGTAGCTCCAATCTTTAATTTCAGTTCAATCAGTCGTAAATCTAATAAGATTTATACAAACATTCATCCCCTATTTTATCACCTTGGGGGTAGAATTGATCAAAATCCTTTCTTAGCGGATACCTACGTCATAACATCTACTTGCATGCCAAATTTCAGCTCAATCCGTCCAGTGGTTTGGGCTGTGCGTTGATAGATCAGTCAGTCAGTCACCTTTGAGTTATATATATTTAGATTGATATTTGAATTAAAATTTGATTTTCATTTGTTTTCATTTTCTCTACACACATTTATATCCCTACAATATTCATTGTTTTATTGTATGAATGTATTTATGAGTTAGTAAATTTTAATTTTTCTATAAATTACCCATGACTTTTGAATTTACCCTCAAATCCGTGTCCGTGAATGTGAATATTTGTATTTTTCGTATAATTACGAGTATTACATAACACGGAATAATATAGTTCAAAAAAAGTCTCTATTTGAAAGTAAAATATTTAGTTTCAATAAACATAAGGTAAAATAGCATTGCATTAGATGCGTCATTGACGATGCATAATGCAGCAGATGCTTGACATGTCAAGGCTTTATTTACCAGCCTTACTCTCACCGTTTACAATAAATAAAATAATAGTATTAATATGGAGCACATTAATCCCCTCAAGCCGGAATAGTGGATGCGACTGTAACATCAAGGGGAGTATAGTTACATGCCAGGCTACTTAAAAAAATGTATTACTATGGGACCTAGTAGCATGGACCATATTAAACAAACAATATCTAGTAATTGTTGTAGGATTAGGAAAAAGGAAAGTACCTACATTATATGATGACTACCCACTTCTGAATAACAAAAAAAAAACAATGTCCTAAGAGTAATATTAAAACCAAATTAAAATTCCTACTGCGTGTAACATTTTCTTTAATTCATCTAATCTTCTTTAATCTATAACAGAAGAATTAGTTTTATGAACATGTAACAAATCTTTTTTTTTTTGTAGAAATAGGCATATTTAAATACGTGATAAATCTAGTGTTAATTACACAATTAAATAATAATAATAATAATAAAATTCTTTATTTGTAAAAACGTCACAAATCGGCGAACTTAATGCCTAAAGGGATTTTCTTCCAGCTAACCGGTAATACAGTGTAAGCGAGTAAGAAGAAATGGCTGCCTTATGGCTAAGAAGCGATCTCTTCCAAGCAACTTTGAGATGTAGAGCAATGCAGAAGAGAAATAGCGGGAGGTACAAATATAGATAAACATACGAACTACACTCATTGTAAAATTTTTAAAGTGTTACTTCTATCTAACATAACTTGCCTTCAAATCTATCTCAGAATTAAGAACTACGGCTAGTAAATTCGTAGTAAGGCTGGTTTATCTATTATAAAAAATATATTACAGATGCCACCTGATTTTTTATATTAGTTGTGTAAATAAACTTTAATTGATTTATTAGTAATTGATGGCCTGATTATATCAATTAAATAGATTTTTAGATACACTAGCTTTTGCCAGCGGCTTCGCTCGCGTTAAGAAGTATTATTATTAATTAGGTTTAGTTTGTGTGGCTTTACTTTTGTTTAACGTGTGTTAAGTAGTTATCACTATTCCTGTCGTGGGTCATAATTGAAAACTTGCTCCAGTTATTAACCACATATCTGTCAATTTTTAATTTCAGTTCAATCAGTCGAAAATCTAATAAGATTTATACAAATTTTCATCCCCTATTTTATCCCCTTGGGGGTAGAATTGATCAAAATCCTTTCTTAGCGGATGCCTACGTCATAACATCTACCTGCATGCCAAATTTCAGCCCGATCCGTCCAGTGGTTTGGGCTGTGCGTTGATAGATCACTAAGTCAGTCACCTTTGAGTTTTATATATATAGATATAGATACTATAAAATCATCAGTAGAGGTTAGCTGTCGACATCTGTGAGGCAGTAGCAGATACTATAATCTGTTGTGTGGAGATCTCATGTTTTTGTTGTATGTTAGATCAGTGGTCGGCAAACTTATTATTATTTCGATATAAAAAAAAATTGGGAGCCAAATCTGCTTGTTTAGTAAACCTTTATAAAACTAAATTTCATACTTAGTATATATTTATTAATGCGAATAATGTGCTTGCTACGTAGATATTTTGGCCAGAGCCGCACTTTGCCGACCACTGTGTTAGACAATACTAGCCCGAATATATTTTGAACTGTTTTTAGTACAGGGTCAGGGCATTGTATGTTTGTATATATCAGTTCGGATGATAATAACTGTTGTCGAAATGTGTGTTGCATTTTAGACAGCGACATCTATTAGTGAGTAGCGATAAATAAATCCATATAAGTTGCCCTTTAAAATCAATATCGCAAGATCTTATCGGTCGTTCGATGACATTTTTATTAGAAGTTAAACAATCTGATATGACGGTAACAAGAATATCAGTAAGCGATGATCAAAAGATTACGTCCCGTTTATTATCTAATAGCGATTCTCATACACGATAGAGTCTAAGGTGTCTTTTTTAATTTGGGACTAAACTGCGTGACATTACATTTCAAAATATAAAATACCGAAGCATTAAAACATTATTTTGTTAATTTTCATACCTATGTTTGATTTGATGTTGATTTTATCAAAAATAAATTTAATAATTTATAATGTGTGAAATTATAATATATATGACGTTACACTAGGTAGAGGGGGTGTCTCACAAATGGGACAAGGGAGGGAGGGGGTCAAATAATCATGAAATTCGTGTATAATATAAAATGAAGATTTATATTATACATTAGGGGAATTTTAGTTCACTTAGTACTTAGCCTATTACGGCACGAAACCTAGATGATAATGCACTAGGCTAGACTAGTGACAAGTAGATTGAATGTTACCATCCTTTCGCTTTTACGTCCTAACCATAATCTAAAATGGTGTAGTATATTCGTTTGAGAGCACATGAAAATATAAATAAAAAGGACTACATTATACAGCGAATTGCCTTAGCTTTAGTTGATCACGCATTATAAATGACTTTTTTAAAAATTGAATTTGAATTTCGAATAAACAAAAGTCTAATAAGACGACAAAAAGAAAACAAAACCAAAATGTAACATTCTATATTTAAAGCAATCTTTTTAGTGGACAAACAAGACACTTCTATATATATTTAATTAATAATTTTGTTTACACTTTGAAAACATTCAAAACATATGAACTCTAGTCGGTTTTGTAAATTGTATAGAACATCTTCCATAGAATAGCAAGTTGTAATAAACTCTTTGGATTAAATTTAAAAGACTTTATGCGGCTTATAATTGCGTTTATTTTCTTTCTATTAAAATTACAAAAATTACATAGTGAAATCATTTTCGCGAGAAAGACGTTCAAAATATATATGTAGGTACCTAATTAATTAAACAATTATATAAATTTCTAAATTTTCGTCTAAACCTACCCTTAATAAGGTTTCCGTGAAAGGAGGCTTTTCCTTACTAAAACAAACAACAAACTTTTCTCACCTTTGATTTGAAAAAAAAAAATTCACGAACAAATAGAACGAAGGAATATATAAATTCTTTAATCCAATCAATAGTTGATCAACTGTGACATCTTATTGTATATTCGTTAAAAGAATTAATCGTCGATTTTCATTTGTTTAAATCGAATAAAGCAAACAAATGAACTCGTGAATTAATTCAATTGTTTATTTTGTAACGAACATTCGAATATTTAGTTAAGAAACACAAAATATGTTACAGTTCAACTGTCGGGTTAAATAACGTAATAACCCTTAGCGCGTCTACAATAAGGACTTTGTTTAATGTGTGGGTGACTGTACATACAGTGTTATGCAATTAGAATGTTATAAACATAACAGGTGTCGCTACTAGAAAACTTTTGCAAGAAAAACGTCAATCATAAATGTAGACGATTGCCTTTGCAAGTGTAATAATATTAATTTGTTTGATAGCAAAATTATTATAAATTATCGCAATTACATGCGTATTATACAATTTATTAGATAATGGTTCTGTTTGGTTCTTTATTTTCTATACAATGGTACTTTGTAGGATCAATTTTAAACAATTATATTCTCTTCATCCTAGCTATATTTGCTATAGCTATGAATTTATGTGTAAAGGGAACAATTTAATTTTGTAACACTACGACAAATTTTAAAATGGCAACACTAGTATTCCGTTAGGGTAAGGGTGGTCGGCCATCTTGGTTGCTGGAGTTAAGTTGGTTTTCCGTTAGCAGTGCCTGTTTTAAGTGTTTTAATTGTTTTATATTGTTTTGTACCCTGTTCACAATATTAACATGCTTATGCTAATAAAATAATTGTTTTACAATTTTTATTTTATTATCTCCTGGTATTCCCTTATAATTTTAGAGAGCTGTCTATCAAAGTCTGGGTATTTCTTCAACTGTACAGTGAAATGAATTTTTCTATTTTATACATTTATTGATATCACCAAATCCTATCAAAATTAGCAGTACAATATATGAAAAAATCAATGGTCGATTTCTAACTTTAACATCGAGATTACATTTCCACTTAATTTTACGATCTCCTGTGATTTAAAACTAGAAAGATGGGTAATTATGCCACTAATAAGGAATTTGTTGAATAATTGCTGCAAAAAATAAATATAATCGTTTTGATTATATATTGTCGAAGATCATTGTAGAAATCATAATTGATGAATAAATATGTGGTTAATGCCACTGAAGAATTGCTGAAAATCGTTGCACGTAGACCTATAGCAAATGGGGAACCTGTAATCCCTAAGCTAAACCCTAAGGCTGATATTGAGGGGATTAATGAACACACACGCAATAACGTACTTATCCTAATTACTTACGACCGTCTCCGACGCACTGGCTCTAATAAACAAAACGCACACTACACGCAATAAACCCGCAGTTGATCAACTTTAAACGTTAGTTACTTTTACGACTTATGAAGCTAATGCACTTTCCGCGATCGAGAACCGAATCCGTAACTATCAACGTTAATTACTACAACTAAGGAAGTTGCTTCCCTTTCGGCGACCGGAGCCCAAGTTGGCATAACTATCAACGTTAACTATCACAACTAAAGGAAGTTGCTTCCCTTTCGGCGACCGGAGCCCAAGTGATTTTGTCTTCCGATTTGTTTTCTCACAAAAATAACACCACGTGCGCAAAAGCAGTTTTTACCTGAACCCAGCGTTCCCATAAACAATAGTATGCCCGTAAGCGAGAGCATTGTTATATTATTTAATACAAAAATTGTTTGCAATAAAGTTTTATTACTTGAACAAAATATAAGCATTTCGACTATAATTTAGATTACGATTATATGTAATATAAAATAATAACACACCGTTAAATGTGACGATTTCAAATACTATAGAAACAGAGATAATTATTTAGTAATATTTATAATATTATAATTAAACTGCAACATTTATGTGAATCCGCATTGAGAAGTTTGAGTTATGTTTTATTATCATTTGCGAGTTTCATATAAACAAATTCTAAGTTTAAATTTATCGAACGTATACGCGGCCTTACTTGTATACAAAACACAAGCGATCACAGCCTACACCACTGGGTCTCTTTCTATGAATTTGCCTAATATTTTTTATAATTAATACGTTAACAATTAGAAGTATTATAGTGTTTAAGGCTAGCCCTTGAAAACTCAGCATAATAGGGGTCCATAAGCCGCCTTAGGTAAAATATTTATTTATTAATTTTGATGTGACAACACGGTTGTCACAGTATTTAGATACCAAAATTAATTCTTAATATTATATTATTACTTTTTAGATTATAAGTTTGTAGAGTTTCAACTTAAAAATAGGATAAGGTTTATAATTATTGTCTATACATTTTAAAACGTATCATTAGACTGTTCTAGCATCTGTCGAAATTAAACAAAGGAGGTTGTTGTACATGGAAATGAAAGTACTCCTTATACCTTACTAATTAATGTCTAGACAGCTGGTTGCTCTGTATTTTTATATTTAGAAAAAGAGGAGGCTCACTCCAGTTTCAATTCAATAAAGTCTATATGCCAGTCAAGACACTTTGACATGATTTAAAACTGTACGTTTTGCATATTAAGTTACCTAGTATGATGTGTCAAATATTTTGAAATGTATAGACGACTTTTGATTTTTAAGAAATTTTTGCTAGTGCACACCCACCTTTAGAATTAAGTGTGAAGGCTATCATTGTAATTTAAATCACTATTGTAATGCTATATAAAGTTATATATGTATAGCATACATTTAGAATATAAGAATTGATAATGTGAATTCGTGTAACCCAAAAACTTATTCTAATAGAGATAACATTGTTTCAATGATGTAATTTCTGTTTTGTTTAATATTATAAAATTTTGCCATTTTACATAATATCGATAAATACATTTTAAAATAAATAAAAATTCGACAATTACATATAAAGAAAACTTAGAAGAATCTTTTATACGATAATTATTAATTCCATGTTATCATTTCTATTTATTCATTTATTGTACGCATCAAATCAACGTACTAATAATTGACATGTTATATTTGCCAAAACAACATATAATACAACATATAACGATTGCAACTGAAATTTTGATTTTAATTTTGAGATTCCATCGAATCAAATTTTTGAGATTTAATGGTATACCATTTAATATATGATTGAGATCTGATTGTAAGTTGAAAGCTGATGGAACTATCATAATTGGATATTGTGAAATTATAATAAATATTAATCTAAATTACTCATCTGTGTTTTATTCAAAAAAAGTAGTTTGTATGAGGAACCTTTTATTTTAAGGTAAATAAAATATGAATAGCATTTTCCAACGTTCCACATCGATTAAATTAATGACAAAAACACCCATTACATTTTTGTTATTTTTTTCAAAACAAACCAAACAATACTTAATTAATTTCATGATTAGCTTCATACCATTACGACTATTCGTATTCTCTGTACATGGCTTATATTAAAATAATTCGCTCTTTACTTTTAGGCATGTTTTATATATCTGTGTGTAATGCAATATATTTATACGTGCCTATTAATAGTATAATAAACTTATTCCAGGTTCACTATTAATTTTCTTCGTTTATGGAAGATACCCATTTAAACCACCTCCAAGTGTTGTGCCTTTTACTGTAAGACTGTTAGCTTATCAAAAATAATCGTATGTATTTAAATTAGATTTATAGCCTAAGATATACATTTTTGCAGGTATATTTTAAGTCTCCCTATAGAGCCATGTGCATGGGAACTCTAGTGTCAAGGAGAGTCGTGTTAACCGCCGCTGTATGTTGTGTAGGTCCTTATAAGGAAGAAAATAGATCTATTAATGTGATTGTTGGTACTATGTATCGTCACCAGAGAAGAGGAATGCGTATACAAGTTATTAAAGTACTACATCCTGTGTGTGAGTGTTGTATATGCAGGTTTTACCTGCGAAACACCAAATGTGTTAATATTGGGTTTTATATGCGCTGTTAATGTTGCGACTTGCCTCAGTTGCTTTGTGACCCAGTTTACAATAAAATAATGAATAACTAACAGCTAAATATAGATAGAATCAAGCACTTTAAAATGACATTGAATGAACATTATGTCAAAATAAACTTCATAAATTTAAAGTGAAAAACCGCCATTTGTTTTTAAACAACCTAACACTAAGACTTGACACAGACGAAATAATGTTTGTAAATTAAATCAAATATATAAA